>CAJNIZ010011129.1:0-11333 GCA_905231905.1 Symbiodinium pilosum | reverse complement strand
CGAAATTGACCACCCTTCTTTATTACCTAATTCATTCCCTATTATCTTTGCTAGCATCTGCTAAGCAAGGTAGTAAGGAATGAATTAGGTAATAGAGAAGGGTGGTCATTTTTGACGAAATTGACCACCCCTCTCTATTACCTAATTCATCCCCTATTTTTAAGTCGCACGGACGGTCTATTTCTGGTACATCTGGAATTGAATAAAAACGTAGAATTTAGGCACTAACCAAGGCACTGGTCAACGTAGACAAAAGGCATCAACAATTTGTGAACGCGCCAAGCAACGCACCAAACAACGTGGACAAGACACAGAAGAAAGAGAAAGAACTACGTGGGATCAAGGCAGAAAAAAGGTACCAGGAAGTCGGATGTGTTTGTTGGGTGCCGGGTAGACTCCTGGTCCTGGCATGTAGATGCTCGACTGCTTGGTGAACTAGGTTGTATATTCTGTAGTTGTTCACAAGGCCTGGGCCTTGCCTACATGAGTGATGACTCCCGAATCAGATTTACTTCCTTCGACACTTGCTCAAGGGCAGCAGGCGAAGACAGGGATCTAGTCTGGCCGCAAGTAGCTATGATCACTCTGTAGTCATGTCAAGGTACGTATCTGTCATAGGCGCAAAGCACCATCTGCCACTGTCAGCAGCGGGTGTTGAGTTCACAGTTTTTTTTGAGCAGAGGGCCGCGCGTGGACCATGGCCAGCGGTTGGGGCGGCATTTGCCGTGAACTGCAGCAAGAGGCCAAGGCTTCAAGGGAGCTCTGCCGAGCAGTTGAAGATGCCGATCGTTGCCGCACTCCGTCCACGCCTGACCCGTGCGTTGATGATGACTTGTTCAATTCCAGCCAGCAGTCCATACCTCAATGTCCTCAAACTTCAGATGCAGTCTGGTTGCATTTAAGTTGGCCCATTCTGTGGCGCTTCAATAATGATGTTTTTTCAGCAGAACTGGCATTGCGCTGCAGGTATGGTGGGTGTTCAGGTTGAAGCAGTACACGTCGCAACTGCAGATGAAGCCGAATGGGGCTCCGCGTTCCAAGCCTGTGACATTGATGAGTTCCTGCGCTGGTTATTTCTCAGAAGCTTTCGTTCTGGAGGACTCTTGCGCGCGGAGCCGGTAGCCGCAGTCGCAGTACTCAGTAGCAGGGCAGCAATAGCAGTAGCAGCAGACGCAATAGAAGCAGTTCAGTAGCGCGTGCATCCTAAAAATCAAATAGAGTTGCATAGCTGAACACCAGGCTGCTGAATAGTACTATTGACTCATGATGCCCTGAGGGCAGTGGGCAGGCCTCTAATGCTTTCAGACCCGACCAGTCGGTACACTAGATTGCGGACTTGTTTGCGCGTTCGAAAGCGGACTCTTACCTTATCATCTGACTATAGAATGTTGAGCTTGCATCCGGACAACGTCTGCTAGGGTCATAATAGTCCTTTTTGCTAGGCGCACCACTGCTCGCTGCTATGTGTGCAGGAGCTTGGAATTCCCTTCGAGGCTTGTGGTTGCTCCGAGATTGAAGAAAAGCGCCGGGCTCTCTTCACCACCACGTTTCCAGTAGCACACGTTCACGAGACAATAGCAAACCAGGTGGCAGGGCAGCCATGCTTGCTGCACCCGACACGCCTTGCGTGTGCAATGCAAAGCTGCGACTTATACGTGCTAGGCACTCCTTGCCCGCCTTTCTCCGAGATGCGGTGGAAGCGTTCCACTGAAGGTTGCAAGTCGCACTCATTGTACAATGTAACATTTACAGATGCTCTGGCCGCCATCAGCGCATGCAAGCACCGGGCCTGCGTGTTGGAGCAAGTTCAAGGCTTCAACAAGGCAGAACCACATGAGGAGGCTACACCAATGCAGAGGCAGGACCTGCAGTTGACAGATCTCAGGTGTCCTGGTAGGTCCTGGTAGGTAGGACCACTTACGATGTGAGCTCCAATCCAAGCTCCAAGCATCAGTCTTCAAATTACAGTCAACGTTACAGCAGACTCTAGCAGCTCTTGCAAGCTGCGTAGTATTCTAGATTTTGATCACGTCGTCAGCTGACCAATTACAGTACTCTAGGTTGATTCCCCTCAGATTGTACATTGTATGCAGTGCCAAAATCAAACATGGCTGCGGCTACTTGTGATTCGATCAGATCTGTGAACGTTTCCTGAAACACACTCGCGTAAGGCACGACCTTCATGCTTTGGATGTTCATGCTGTTAGAGAAAGCTAACTCAACCTGACAACGTCTAGTCTAGACTCTAGAGATTCGATTAAGGCTGACCCGCAGGTATCAGCAACATAGAGCGCAGCACCCGAACATACTCTCCCCCTGCAATTTGTCCAGAGAACCCAAGTCATGCGCCCCATGCCAGGTTTCTTCAGTCTGTGGAGAAGACGGCGCGCCCGGGATACCACATCGTCGTGAACGAGCTGCGGTATGATGTTTGGGCGCCAGTGAAACGCCCACGGTGCGCCCGGCTCTTTTGCAATGTGTTCTGCTTGCGCCTGTGCCTGCAAGCCCTTCCATGTGACTGTGTTCAGTTTCTGGATGCGCCTGCGCCTGCAGTTCTGTATTTGTGAACCATAGACATAGGATAGGAGGGCGGTTAAACTGGTAAACTGCTCAACTGACTGTTGGGCTTGGACATGACGCATTGCTTTGCGTGGTGAGTTTGCTCAGCAGCAAGTGACCTGGCGTTGTACCACTTCTACTTGATTGACTCATTGGTTCTGGTACTGCTGCCTTAGCTTTAGCCTACTTTAGCCTTTAGCCTTACTCATAGTCATAGTCCTGAAGAGCCAATGAAAAAATGGGGTGGGAAGCCGTGGCTGCGGACTGTTTGGGCAACGCTGGTGATGCTGCTGGCCAGTGTTCTGGGTGGCGGGGAGTGGCGCTCGATTGCGCCGATCTGTCGGAAGCTGAGCAAAGTGAGGCTAGTGCGGCTAGTCAAGCGGCTAGTCAGGCTAGTCGCAGTCCAGTTGCAGGTCCTCGGCCTTCCAAGAAGCCGAGGGGCCGGCATGGCTTTCGAAAGCTTGTACGTGAGCAGAAGGCCGCCAGGGCCGCTGCCAGGGCGGATGATGAAGCTGCTTTGGTGTTGCCATGGCGTTCTGCTGCCGCGACGGCCCATGCAAGGAGTTGCCGCAACACGGCAACAAGGCAGTTAGAGGCAGAGGAGAACCAGCAGAGTGCTCAGCTCCTGTTGCGCGTGCGTGACATTGGTGAGCCCTTACAGAGGGAGTTGGCAATGAGCGCTTGCAATGAAGACAAGCGTGCGCCAGACGAACCACTGCGGAGCATTCTCTATGACTCCAGGCCAGTTGTGACTGGTACAGCTGAGGCGAAGCAGCAAGCCACTTCGAGAACGAGCCTCGCAAGGAGGTTGTGTGAGGCAGCCTGTGCAATGCTGCTGTCAGCTCCCTTTCTCCTTGGCATGCTGCTTTGCAAAACCCTAGACTTGGTGCGCAACAAGAAGTACACGCTGGTTTCCATGGTTCTGCGGCGAAGATACGACGAGACGCCCTGCCGCATTTCAGTTCGCCACCCCGACAAGTGCAGGGAAGAAGGGACCGTGGTGAAACTTCTTCAGACAGAGTTTGCTTGCTTGCTACTCGTGCACGACGGGCAGCGCTACAGTCAACTTCGGTGCCACTTGCCGACACATCTCAAGGTGCTAGAGCGGAACACTGCGGAGCAAATTGTATTTTGTCAGCGGGAGGTTCAGCAACTTGTGCCGGAGCTTTGGCGGGCAACGGTCTTGTGCAAGCACCCTTTCCTACTGATCAACACTGACGCTTATTCTGCAAACTACTGCGCAGAACGAGCCCTCGCAAAGGACTCAGTGGAAGGGGACATCCTGTCTAGATCGCACTATGCGTGCGATGTACACAGAATGCACACCTGCAGCAAGCGGCAGCACCAGCTGGTGGACGGCCATATCTCTGCGATGATCTACGCTGCTCTGGCTGCTCAGCAGGCAGGCGGCACCCGGCAGCTGCGTCGAGCGCTGTCCCAGGTTCTGCGCACAAGGGTTGTCGTGCGCTGCGGTGTCTTGGCCGATGACAGCTTTGAGCGTACGCGCGTCCGAGATGTGCTAAACTTGTTCCTGCCTGTGGCAACTGCTGGGGTCGACAGCCAGATGTCCAGGCTGCAGAGGCGGAGTCTAGTGCGCCGTTTCTTGATCTCGTTCTTCCTGAATGGAGACACAACTTGCGAGCAGACAGTTGCGTTTTGGCACCCGACCTTTGGGCTGGACCGTGACTTGGTTTTGGAGGCCATGCAGACCTACCTGGTCCCCGCGCTTATCCCGCACAAGCCCCCAGTCCTGGTGAGAAAGAATTGGACGGGCGCGCAGCCAGCAGTGGAGTGGTTTGGCTTGTTGTTGTCCTTGCACAACCTCTTCGAAGACACCATGTTGGTGTACACTGGAACTTCCGTCCGTGCTGTCCCGGTGCCGCGCGCGGGTGGCTGGGGGCGAGTTGCTGCCCTTTGCGCAGACAGTGCTCCTGCAGCAGCTGAGAGTGCAGACGTGGAAGTTGACTTCGATGCAGGGCCTCGACTACGCCGCCCTGTGCGTCAAGAAGCTGGTGCAGCTGATGAAGCGGCGCCGGAGGACAGAGGCAGTTTGGGGCGAAGTTGGTCTTCATTATCAATGTTTGTCAAGTTTACCAAAGTTTACCATGCTTACGGCTTACGGCTTACGAGGTCTGTTAGGTCCGCTGGGCCAGTCTTCCTCGCTTGATCGCCAATAGGGCAAGGGCAGGTTGAATCAGGTTGAGTGGTTGAGCATCAACTCTTGCCACTGGCCGCCTCGATCTAGCCCCGCAATTCCAAATGGAGTCAAGTCACTCTGAAGAGTCTAGTGTACGGCCTAGTCAAGTCAAGTCATAGAGGCTAGAGTTGGCTCTAGTCTAGTCTAGAGCCCATTGTTGGCAAATTGTTGGCCCGTGCCTTTCTTTCTTCATCTTCGTGGGGGTTTCTTCAGGTTGTGGTTCTGGATTCCACTCAGGTCCTAATCCCTGGCCCCTAACCCTCCATCAACATCATCAAACACTGACCATTGACCATTGACCGACCTTAAAAATCCCGAGGCAGACCCACAACCCTGTCGGGTCTACAGTAGAGTCTACAGTCTACAGTATCGTGGGTCTTGGAGTCGTCCTAGATTCCTAAATCAGAGGAGACTTTGTTAGTTGGAACCTGCAAAAAATGCACTGTAGTACAAGGCCAGCTAACTAGCAGCGGCTAGAAAGTTTGTTCACTGCTGAATACTGAGCGGCCACCGCGTCGCGTGGTAGGGGCAGCGTCCATTGCTGTATGCCATCGTGTTCTTCTTCGAAGTCCCAGGCCTACCCATAATCCTAAGCAGTCCTAATCTAATCTAATCCTAATGTGGCTAATCGCAACCATCGCAGTCCTAGTCTTAATCAGATGTTCCAATTCACACAATGCTTCCAGTTTGCCTTGGTGCTCGAGTTCTTGTGCTGTGTTCGGTGTGCAGTGCATTTTTGTCCTGAAGCCTAAAGAGTTTAAGCCTTCTGCCAGCAACTTTGAACTAGCAAGAGTTTGCATCGCTTCCGGGCCGGGCAAGTTGCTTTCTCCAGGGTTCTTGTGCTGCTATGTTGCGAGCTTCGAAAACAGTCTTGCTCAACGCAGGTGAGGCCCAGTCCGGAGATGTAGATTGGGCTGAGTACAACCGACAGCTTCGAACACGCGTCGTTGCTTGGGCACGCTCCAAGCCTGCCAATGCTGTGATGATCTTGATGGCCTCCATGACCCCTTGCATGCAGCTTCTGTCTGAGCTCCTCAAGAAGTCCGGGAGCCAGTGGGAGCAGCTGCAGCAAAGACTCGCTGCTGAGAGGGGTGAGCGCACATACATTGCTCTCGAAGCAAGCAAGCAGACGGCCCTGCAGACTTTCTTTGTCGCCCTCACGCAGATTTTCAAAGCCGCTATGCCCTACCTTTACCCGTCTGGCCTGCTTCGCAAGTACCAGGTTCGCTTGGTTCAAAGTCCGGTTCTATAGACTAGACTCTAGACTCTAGACGTTTCAGCAGGAAGACGGCTTGGGCCAGAACGGCTCAGGGTGTTTCTGTTGGGAGCAGGGCAGGCCTGCGCTTTAAGGAGCTTAAGAGGTTGCGCGGTTTGGAACTAAGGGCTTGGGGCCTGTTCTAGGGCTTAGGTTCAGGCCGAGTTTAGGTTTCTAGAGGTTAGGGTTGCGGTAAAGGCGGTTGGGTTAGGACGCTGAGAACATGTAGGGCAATGTAGGGTTGGGCGGCTTTAGATCAACTTTAGACTCACCTCCCTTTAGGTTTACGTTTAAGTTTAAGTATTCAGTAGACTGGTGTGTCCAGGCTTTGCGCCAGAGATAAGAGATTACTGCAGTGAGAGGGCTTGCGCGCGCAAACCGAGGTGTTGCTGTTCCGAATGCTCTCCATTGCTGGCAGCGCTGTCCGTGTGTATTTGGGAATTCCTTGGGGATCGTACCCGATCAAACTCTTCAAAGCTTGCTTGCGAGACATGTCCCTGCTCACTGATGAAGAGTGCACGCTGTGCGACTTGTCGCAGAAAATTCGCAGCAGCTTTCCTTCGGAAGACGCTCTTGGGGGCCAGGAAGCTCAAGCAGTGCTGTTGTCTTTGTTGTCCATGTTTACAACTGACATCAGTCAGATCGAGTCGAACCATTCTGCCTCACGCAGGGTGATCACTATGAAATCCGTCCAAACTTCCCGCCCTGACCTTGAAAGGGCCAGCGCTGAGTGGATTTGCCGGGGCAATGTTACCAGAAGGAAAGCTCTGCTCGGGCCAGGACGACCTGACGCTGAGGAGCCAGCGCCTGCTCCCAAGACGAGGAAGCCTAAGCGAGTGGCAAATTGGGGATGGACCTGGCGTGCCTTTGTGCATGAAAGACTTTCTGGTAAGATTTCCAGGGAGGCCATGTCTCGGCTTTCGCGTGAGTACGCTAGCTTGACTGACGAGGAGAGGACGCATTTTGAGAACCTGGGTAACATTGCCAAGGGTGCCGCGCTGCAAGGTCTGCGGGGCCTTCCTCGCCGAGGGAGAAATGCAATTTGCAGGTCAGGCGGCGAACCGTCGCAGCAGCTTGCTTTGTGGAGAGATGGAACGTTAATGGCGGAGCTCAACGAAGGGCTGACAAGGGTGAGAGAAACTTGCAACGCAGAGGCTCGTGAGGAGAGAGCCCTCGCGCACGCCCACGCAGAGACGTTGAACAATGTTGTTGTGGATACCGCCGCCTTGGATCCTGTCCTGGAAGAGTGCCCTTCAGTGCGAGGCAGCTGTCGGCATGTGGCTGCTGCGTTGCCTCAATTGGATCTGCATTTGCCGGCTGATCAGCTGGCTCAGCGCGCATTGGAGCATGCATCTACCACAAAGTCAGGGTTGCTGGGGCGTCTCAGGATGGAGCCTGTGCTTGCATAGGGTTGCAATGTTTGTTGAGGTGTTGTTTTCATAGTTTTGCAGGTGTAGTTACCAACCAGTGGCTCGTGCAGCTGGCCTGGCCTAGGGCGTCATTAGTCTGAGAGAGGCCTTGGGATTTGTGGCTTGGTGTTTTCGTTGCAGTCGTTATACTGGGGTCTGAGTTCTGAGAACCACGGAAAGTGTCGAGGGCTTGGGGTCTCCGCCGGCTATGCAAAACGAGTGAGTCAGTAGTTTGGGCAGGCACGAATCCTGAATGGTCCTCTTGTTTGCCTAATCAGTATTTGTAGGGTCGTGGCTCTTCAGTCTTCTAGCGTAGTAGCCTAACCGCTGCCAGTCGTACTCATAGTTGTCGTAGTCTCAATCGTGCACTTGCATGCGCCCAGCGGCCTGTAATGAATGCCGCCTAAAATTGCTGAAATGAAATGGCCTGCTAGGCTGCTAGGGTTTAGTTACCCATTGACAGACTGTACACTGTATGCCGTACGCCGTATGCTGTACACTGCATGTGTAATGTAGTAACTACATTATGTAGTTATTGTTGATTGTGCCGCCGCAGCTCCTGAGGAGTGGGAGCGTCGGGCCCGCATGGTCTTTCAGGACGAGTGCAAGCCGGCCCGGGATACGGGCGCCAAAAAACCAACTGTCTGCCAGTTGTATGGTCGGTGTTTGTGCCGTGGCGCCGGCAAGGCGAGCTTGAACTTCCATAAGAACTTCACCGCGCTCGTCAAGCCATTCTTCACCCCTGCTCAGAGACGGAAAGGTCGGGTCTTCAGTGCAGCTCAGGAAGAGGACCGCAAGCTCAAGCAGCGTCAGCGTGAACTTCTTCGCGCAGGGTTTGTGGTTGCAAGGTTTCAACGAACAGGCCTCGAGTGGCAGGCAGACAAAGCTGAGACAGATACACTGCAGCAGAGTGCGTGGGGCAGGGCGGGCTTGAATTCCTTTGTCCTTGAGGCTGGCGGCGTGACCGAACTTTGGGTACACTTCGGCTTTGTCAACTTCCGAACCTGGGCGTGTGCTGGCCTCGAGCTTCACTCAGCAGGTCCTGCCGGAAGATGCAACAGAGGTGAAGAGCTCATGAGACTTGAGGTGCCAAGCCAGCCGTTGTTCGAGCCCGACATGTTTTTCTACCAAAAGCTGCAGCTGAGCTTGCAG
This sequence comes from Symbiodinium pilosum, assembly GCA_905231905.1. NCBI lineage: Eukaryota > Dinophyceae > Suessiales > Symbiodiniaceae > Symbiodinium > Symbiodinium pilosum. Next base: position 2,761 of record CAJNIZ010011129.1, on the reverse strand, counting down.
TGGAAATGCAAGTACACCGTCGTCAGTGACAGTGCTCTGCTGTCTGCAGATGAAATGGTCCCGAACTGGGTGCTAGTGCGTGAGTTCCGAGCCATTCCTGAAATGCGAGTGTGGCGGGGGTCGGATGAGGAAGACCGTGCGCATGCGGAAAAAGCAAAGAACAAGTCTTCTGGGAAGCGGTCTGCGCCTGCGCCAGCCAAAGTTTCGGCGCCGCCCCAGCCTGGGCTGCAGTCACAGCCGCAAACTCAGCCGGCGGCTGAAGTGGATGCGCAGGAGGAGGAGGATGGCGACGACCTCCTTGCAGCACTGCTCAAGACTTCAGAAAGCGAGCCTGAACTTAGTGAAGCAGAGATAGACGTTCAGTTTTCAGAGTGCTCAGAAGCGTCTGTGTTGGTGGATCCTGACGACGAGAACTGCGACGACAGACCGGAGGAGGCAGTCGAGGACGAGGAGCCAGCAGAAGACGTTCGCCAAAATGAGCAGCAGGAGGAAGCGGAAGCTGCAAGAGGGTCCGCAGAGCCGCCGCCGGCAGTGCCAGTGGCAGCTGACAGGGACGAGCCGCTTTCACCGGTGCTGGGGAGACGGGGCAGGGCAGCGAAGGCCTTCAAGGATGTGTACGTGGAGTTCGGGCAGCATGGTTTCCTGACCTTCAACATCAAATCAAAGTCTGTAGTTGCTCTCTGCAAGCGACATGGGCCTGAGTGCAAGCGTACTAGGACAGTGAAGCAAGCTACCCGCAGGACTGTTTCCAACAGCGGCCAGGGGCGCCCGGTCGGGCTCCTGGCTGCCTGGCTCCTTGAGGGGGGCAATCACGACACCTCCGAGGGGCACCGCGACTCCATACAGTTCATCACACTTTCAGAAAGGAGAAGTGCCCGCGAGGCATTTCAAGTCGTGCCAGGCGCGCAGCAAATCCTGACAGAGGAGGCCGATTTGGCTGGCGTTTGGGAGCCAACTGACATCAACTGATCATCAGCATTGATTCATTCATGCTTGCCAAAGTTACAGTTCGCAAAGCGGAAGCCGTAGCGACCGGGAGCAGAAAACTGTCAGTTTGCTGCGCCAGCTCTACTCCGTCTTCCTGTCTACTACTACTACTGAGTTACTACTCTGCTGCTATTATTATTAATATGATTATGACTACTACTACTATTACTACTACTACTACTACTACTACTACTACCTTACTACCACTACTACTACTACTACTACTGCTGCTACTACTACTACTACTAAGTCACTAAGTTATTACTATTATGATTATTATTACTACTACCACTACTACTATTACCACCACAAATGCCACCGCCACTTACTATTTACTCACTATCAAGGGGCGTGTGGCGGGACGGAAAGACCCCAAGAATGAACACGTATCATTATATACACTGTATACACTATACTATTACCACTAACCCCTACAACTACTACTACTGCTACTGCTACTCCTCCTACTACTACTACTACTGCTGCTGCTGCTACTACTACTACTACTACTACTACTACTACTACATATTCTTATTATTATTGCTACTACTACTGCGGCTATGCGCCTCAATGATTTGAAATTCTGTCATGGGTCTTGGCGCCAGGTGCTACATCGTGTTTCTGCGCAAGGACGTGTACAGCCGACAGGATGCGGAAGGCTTGGCAAAGATCTGCCAGGCACGTTGTCTTGCGCAGATGTCGCAAGGATGTGATCAGTGATGATCCCAGTTAGCGGAACTTGGTCAGTACCATTACGCGTAGCCATGTTTGCCAATGTAGCCAATGTAGCCGTGGACTCAAACTCCAGATAACTTCAGCTCCAGACCTTGCTGGATGTTACTTGCGCCCACACGCATGCATGGGTTATGTGTCTGTGTGCCAGTTGAGTAGCTTGGAGACAGGGTCAGGACGAGTCCGCAACAACTGAGTCATTGCAACCTTGAGTCTAGCATCCTTTGTCGAGTAGCCGAGTAGCCGCAGTGCGGTGGACCGTGTGGTTGTCAGGGGTTGCGGGCTAGGTGCAGGGTTTGGGACTTCAGCTTAGGGTTGGGTTTTTAGGGCTTGGCTAGGGGGCTTGGGGCCTTGTAGGGTAAAGGCGGTCACGTAAGGGTTGAGGGTTGGGCGTATGGCGTAGGGTGCAGTTGAGTTCAGGGCCCCAGAAAGAAAGCAGCGTAGTTGCGCAGTCCGGTTGAAGCAAGTACACTAAGCGCGCGAGGCTCTGGTTCAGAAGGCGTCAGAGAACCCAGTGCCGCCTGTGGCGGACTTCTTGATGCCAGAAGACCGCCCAGCCGTGGAGGACGTTTCTCTGCGCAGTGGCCGGGTTGCGAGTATGTTGGTTGATGATCAGGGCGCTTGTTTTCAAGCCTTTTGTGGAAGGTGGACGCTTGCGGGATAAAGGTGTTAGTAGTTCACGCAGAAGTACCAGAAGTAGTAGTCTTAGTGTCTTAGTAGTCGAAACTCTACCCCTCCACAGACCGGGCCGTTCGGCTCATGATGCTTTTGTGCGAGAGGCGCGCGCGCGCGCGCGCCTCGTACAAAAGCATCACGAGCCAAAGGGGCTCCCCAGTTTGGCTTTGCCTTGGTCGGGCCTGCTTACTTTCCTTGAAAGGTTAGCGATAGTCCGATAGTGACTCTAATGGTCACAGGTTTAGAAGGGCTGGGAGAGCTTTTTAACGCAATTTGGTTGCATCTGGCGTTCTCTTGATTGCATCTGGGTCTCGAAATCGAGCCAAAATCTGCAGTGCGCGCGCGCGCGCGCGCGCACTGCAGATTT
>CAJNIZ010011128.1:0-11152 GCA_905231905.1 Symbiodinium pilosum | reverse complement strand
GGTTTCAAGTTTGGTGCTCACAGATTGTCATTCATGACGCACGCATGATACACAGAAATTTTGAATCAGGTCTGGGAATCAGCTCTTTTATTCTCATATGAGCTATAATCTAAACTCCTAGCATCCCACTTCATAACCCCTATAATCGTCCCCTATATGATCCCCTATATAACCCCCCCTTAAGGAGTTTAGATTATAGCTCATATTAACAGCAGCCTTAAACAGCAAGTCAGGTTTCAAAATTAGTTAGTTATTTTTTCTGATTTTAAGAGCAGCCTAGTAATAAGGCCTCTATAAAAGTTGAGAAGCTCATGGCATTAAACTTTTCTCCCTGGTGCTTAGGAGGGAATGAGGGAATGGATTATAGGGATTATTATTCGGGATTACATAGGAACCACTACAGGGATCCATTCCCCCATTCCCTCCTAAGCACCAGGGAATTTTCTCATATTAAGAGCAAGCATCATCCAGAACTGGGATTTGAGGTTTCAATATTTTCAGCTCTAGCTTTTAGACGCTCATTGGCTATAGGATTTCAAGCTGCACCTTAAACCTTAACCCTTTTTTGGGGGGTCAGGAACTCTTTTTTGCTTGAATTCTAGATCTTTTGCCCAAAAGTGCCTCTGCCTTTATACTACTACTCATGGCCTATTTTGGCCAAAACCTTTTGCTCTCAATCTAGGGGGGTTTATTCATCGAGGACATGAATTCTACATTCTCACCCATATTCTTCAGGAACCTAATGTACACATGTACGAAGGAAGAACCCTCAATAAAACCCTAGCTCACACTGCTGATGGAGGAAGTCTTAGGCCACCTAGTATTTCTGTATGGTTTTGGTTCCCTGGACTTGATGAACTTAAGCCCTAAGCCCTAAACCCTAAAACCGGTTCAGGATTTCAGTGTGGAGCCAGAGTTTGCCCAACCTGCCTGTCTGCCCAGCTCGCCACCGAGAACACCTGCATTGAGGGCTCCGGAATCCGAAGTTGCGGTTCAGGGTTTTGTTACTACTATTATTGCTATAATTACTCATATTCCTATTATGACTATTCTTACTTTAGTTACTATTACTATTATTGCTATTATTACGAATATTCCTATTATGACTAGTCTTACTTTAGTTAATTACTACTATTCCTCTTTTTACTATAGGGTCTAAAGTTTAGGGTGCCTAGCTTGCGTTTTTCCCTCAGATTCTTAGACTCTACACTCTAGAGCTCCCAGCGTGCAACATGGAGCCAATGTCTAGGCAAACAGAAGTTTCAGGTAAAGACACTAATCAGCTAGCAGCACAGGCATAAGAAAAGCAACAAAGAGCACTTCTGAATAAGGGTCCCCAACCCTAAACCCAAACCTTTCTCCCTTAAGCCCTGAACCCTAAAGTCTCTAAGCCCTAACCCCTTTAAGCCCTCAAAACTGGCCTTGGATTGACTCAGGCTCTCGACGACTGGGCACAGTGCGAAAAAGAAGGAAGCTCTTCCAATGTAGGCAGGGATGCTATCCTGACTGGGGTTTAGGGTTTAGGGTTTGTGGTTTGTAAGGAATTGAGATATGGAGGTTCCCAAAATTAGGGGTACCATTTCGGGGGGCACAATAAGAAGGATTATAGTATTTTGGAGTCTATGTCGGGGTCCCTTATTTTGGGAAACTACCATATGGTTCCCTACCGCACTCCATATGACATCCCTTACGAGTACAATAATCCCTAGATGGTAGGATTTCAACTTATACTCTCCCAAATTGGACATCAAACATGTACACTCACCAAGAGTCCTAAGCAACCCTATATACACACCATCATTCAAACCCCTCTTCATATCCTATTCCCTGAATTCCTCATACCCGGAGAGTCAGGAGGACTGAGGAAGTAGGCTAAGAAGGGGAATACCCAGGGTTGCTGTATGGCTTATGGGGGCTATTCACCTACTCCCTTAATCCCCTGACCCTAAAGCCTAGACCCCCAATAATATGGAGTAGTTTTAACATTCTTTCCACCTCTTATTTAGTCCCCCAGACCCGCCAAGTAGGCCCCAAATGGTAGTTTCCCTTAATTGGGGGGACCCCAATATAGACCCTAACATACTGTAATCGTTATTTGTGGACCCACGAAAAAATACCCCTAATTTTGCCCTAAACCCTAAACCCTAATTTTGGGAAACCCCAATCTTTACCAACCACAAGTGAAGTAGCGATGGCTTTGGCGAGGTCAGTTGTGTGCGCACTTGAGCCACCACCTTGCCAGGGCAGTTTGCGGGGCGTAGGGTTTATGGGGTTTAGGGTTTATAGGGTTTGGGGTTTATAGGGTTTATAGGGTTTATAGGGTTTAGAGGGTTTAGAGTGTTTGGAGGGTTTAGGGCAAGGGTATCTTTGGGGGCCCTAAAAAAATGTTGAGCTTTCGTGGCTTTACAAGGATTATATAGAGGTTATGGGTAATGCAGCTCAACAATCATGTTCAAACCTTAGGGTCTACCTACACACCTCCCGAATTTCCATAATACTGACCTACATACACATTACTTTGGGAGAGAAGGCCACTACTATGCGCGTTTGGGAGGTCTTACTAAGATTTGCAGCTAAAAGATTCAGGTTTGAGGCCGTGTCAGTCAACTCCCTTCCCGAAATGGACGATTCCCAAAGAAAAGGGTGCGTTTTGGGTCCCTATGATAGAGGATACACCATTATTAGAGGGCCCCATTCTTGCAAAACCCAGATATGTTTCTGATGGACCTTGCAGGTAGCATTAGAACTGCAGGGCGTGGGCATATCGGCAGCGCTGAGTATGGAGTCCCAACCCACATCCTTGAACCGTACGCTTTTAACCCTAGGCCCCTAAACCCTGACCCTAAACCCTAAAACCTTAAACCCTAGACCCTAAACCGCGACCCTAAATTACAGACCCCACCTTGCAACTGCAAGCGTCTTCGTGCTGTCAAGTCCAGCTGCGGGCACGAAAAATAATCGTACCAAATAAACCTCGGTCGATTCAGGGCTTGAGGTTGGAGGTTTCGGGCGTGGTGTTTCAAGTTCTCGCGCCGGAGTTTTCGGGGTGGGGATTCAAGCCACAACTCCACTCCGCCCCCCAAAAACCCAAACCCAAACCTATGATCCCTTAGGGACGACCTTTTCAAAGCTATTTCAAAGCACCCAACGCTAACCCCTGAACCGCAGATCCTACTCAAACGGTATCTTCAGGGAACCATGGGGGATTACAAGGATGGGATCCCGTTTAGAAGTTACATGCAGTACATTTTGGGTTTAGGGCGCAGGGTATACTTTGAGAAGCACCCATATACTTTGAACGCTGAACAGGCAAGCAGCAGGGGGTGTGCTCGAATCTTCTCCGTGGGAAACCTGGTTCAGAGTGGAGGGCTTGACATTGGGGCTTTTGCTTACTGGCTCTTAGTAGGGAGTGAAGAAATCTAATCCCTATGTAATCCTACATAATAGATGCCCTTATTCCCTGCTAACCCTACACCCTAAACTCTAGACCTTATATATGTTTATAGATAGATAGATACCCTTATTCCCCACTAAGCCACAGTGAGTACACTCCCGCAAACTAACATGGCAACCCAAACACTACAGTCCTTCTAAAGGGGGACCATATGGGTTTCCATGTTAGTTTTGGGGACCCTAAACCCTAAAACCTAGCCCCTTAAACCCTAAACCCTAAAATATGTTTAATCTGGCGGGCGGGAAAGCCTCTGATGACATCCTTCAGGTCTAGAATTTCAGGTTTTGCTGACAGGTCGTTCCAGAAAAGCCCTTTGTCAACCCGGGTCCTTAACGAACCTCCAACCTTTGGGGTTTAGGGTTTAGGGCTTTAGGGTTTAGGGCTTAGGACCCCCATACCATGTAACACCAGAATAACCCCAACATACACCCATCAAATCCGCAACATACCCCCCTTATACAACCCGAATGTACCCCTGCATAACCCCGATATACTCCCTATGATCCATAGTCTAAACTCCTAGTATCCTCCTGAATAACCCCTATAGTGCTCACTTATTTAATTCCCTATGGTAGCCTCCTTTAAGGAACCACTGAAGCCTAAACCCTGAACCTATATAACCCCCTTTAAGGAGTTTAGATTATGGCTCGTGCAAGCCCAATGTACCTCTCCTTCGTCAGCCTTACCCCGTCTGTAATTGCCCAGGCTGAGATTCAGAAATTCAAAGCACGTGGCTTCAATGGGGTAGTTTCCATATTTATAAGGGTTTAGGTTCAGGGTATAGGGTCATTACCCCCTATAATAATGGAACAACTAATGGAGAACCAAGTTCAAAATAACATGGAACACGAAATGAAGGCTGACACTTTTTTGTGTATTCTGGTAGTAAATGAGGGGGTGCTAGAATCCTTACCTTAGGGACCCCTGAAAAAGGTACCCCTAATTTTGGGAAACCCTAAACCCTAAAAAACCCTGTATAGCCTTACATACCCCTTATATTTTGGGTACTGCCCCCCACTCATTAATAGTTGGATAATATGTATAACATACTTAGAGAAAGCCCTTGAATATGATCCCTACTATACACTGTCAATGGGTGGGGGCAGGGCCCAATGTATGTGGTAGTTTTCCAAAATAAGCGGACCCCAATTGACACTAAAATACTAAATCCTTACTATGTGGACCCCCAACCCCATGTTCCCTTAAAAGGGAACCCCCATGTTGGGAAACCCCATTTAGAGCAGGTCAGTCGGAGCTGTAGGCGCAAGGCTTTCCAGACTGGGTGCTGATTTTACTGGGAGGAAATCAAATTACCGTAACATGGGTACATAGGCTTCAGGGTGGGGGTTTAGGAATTGGGGCTTAAGCTACCATAGTATGGGTATGTCGTAGATAACAGGGTTTCCCTTATCCAGGCACGTACTTTAAATTCCTGACAGCAACCCAGTCTAGGGAAAACTGTGGACCTTCTCTTGCTGAGCACCCAAGTGAGAACAATCTCGCTGCAATGTCAATAAAACCTTGACCCTAAACCCCAATGAAACCATCATCCCCAAACCTCCTTAACCTTAACTCCCTAATCCCCGACCCCTACACCCCAGCTTATGGTCTGTTTCTTGCCATGACCTTCCCATACACCCTGGCTAGACCCTAACTCCAGCAAAAAATCAATCCCAAGGCGCGAAGGCCCCAAAAGCCTGAGCTTTTACTTCCTCAGGATAGGGCTTTAAAAGGTTTATAGTTTAGAGCTTAGTGTTTAGGGTTAGGTTGACAGTTTACGTCTTTGAGATTAGACCCTTCAATCCACACCCAGGCACGCTTTTGCCCCACGCACCAGGGTCTCGGTGAAGATGTCCACCGAGATGTAATCTGCGACCTTGAGGGATTCAAGGGTTTGGGCGCTTCAGCCCCTAAACCACTACACCCGAAAGTCTAAAAACCTAAGCCTCTAGATACCAAACCCTAAGGTTTAGGGGGGCTTACGTATTCAGCATCCCTCAATCCTAAACCAAAAACCTAAATCTTTGCACGGAAGGTTGAGGCCCGCGGCCGCCCTTCAATCACAGAACCCAGCTTCGATCAAGGTTGGGGTTTAGGGCTTATAGGTTCGGGATTCAGGTTTTAAGGCTGAGGGCTTATAGGGCTTCCTTTAAATGATGGATATGCTCGAAACCACAGTGGTGTCTCCCTCACAGAGCTGCAAAAGGATTATTGCAATAAAGGCCTCCCCTTCCCCTAAGTTGTCGCCCAATTTTCTGCCAGTTCTACCAAACCCAAAACACCTCAACCCTAGCACCAAGCCCTGCTAGATCCTTCCTTCTCCCGCATATTGCAACTTGTTTTTTAGAAAATCAAACCTAAACCCTAAACCTTCAACCTACAGCTTTTGTTTTCATGCTAGAGGCTGGCTTCGCCCTCCCAAATTAGAATGGCAATCCATATAGCTCCCTTTTGAAGATCTTTGTTTGGGCACTTTTGGTGTTTCCATGTCAATGTTACTTTCCTGGAGGGTAGGATGAGCAGCTGCTTATGTTCAATCACGGGTTCATGGTTTTAGGTTTAAGTTGTTTCTCAGGGTTTAGGTTTGAAGGTTTGGCGTCTCTGCAGTCAGGGTGCCAGCTGAAAAGCAAGAGATTTAGCGCTTCCTTGATAACTCTTAGGGCAAGTGCCCCAAGCCCTAAGCCCTGAACTGCTGTAAGGGCAGCGAGCCCCAGGGGCCTACTTGGAGGGTGAGGGGGACATTGGAAGTAGGCTTTTGAACTCAATAAGCTATATGACCGTGGTTTAGGGTTGAGGGTCCAGGGTTTAGGGTTATGATAGCCCGAGTCATACCCATCGTTAGCGTACTGTACTTGCTAAACCTTAAACCCTAATAAGCCGGGCTGACACTCCAGGTAACTAATAGCAGCAACTCCTAACCCCCAACGAGAAAGATACCAGCCAACAAGCCGTAAGTCGTAACCCTGATCCCTGATCCCAAATTCCCAAGACCTCAGTCAGGGTTTAGGGTTTAGGGACTCTCCCCCAACCCTAATCCCTAAGTCCGAAGGTATCCCCCCAATCTTCAAGCCCCAAGCCCATGTGACCTCCATCATGTGAGTAATGGCATCCTGTAGGACGCGCAGCTGCTTAAATTCCTTGGAGCTGGATGGAGCGTGGTGAAAATTGTGGTCCGTTTTTGGGCTTCGTAAATGTTAGGGACCCTAACCCCCAAACGCTACACCCTGAACACTGATCTTGGAATCTACTACAGCGTTATGCGTTGAGGGGTGAGGGTGCAGCACGTGAGCTAGTGATCAGGGCTGAAGTAGTGTTGAAGGAAAAACACTAGGTTTAGGGCTAAGGAGTTAGGCTCCAACTAGCGTGTAGGGGCTCGTGTCTAGGGTTCAGGGTGAGACGGATTTTCGGGTCTCATCAGGTTCAGGGCGAGAATGAGCTTGGGTCTGAAGACCTCGCAAATTGGGAAATGTGGCGCATTTTGGACACTGCGTATAAGACGTCCCCAACAACATGGGGTAATCCTCAGCCAGCAAACCGCACCACAAATCATCAACCCTGCCCCTTGACACACTACGCCCTGAACTCCTAGCACCACGTAGCCAGAAATCCAGGGATCTTGTGCGTTGCTGAAGCTATGGAACGATCGACTCCCCTGTCCTTTAGTACTTTAGTACTCCAAGAAGGCTCAGATAAGGTTTGGTTAGCGTGATTTGGTAGTTTCCTGAAATAAGGGGACCCCAATATAGACCCCAATACACTATAGTCCTTATTATGGGGACCCCAAAAAAGGTACCCCCAATTTGGGGGAACCCCCATTTGGGCTCATGTAGGCTGTTTTTGGGAACCGGCCCGAAACCGTACAACCCCAAACCCATGTCTTGATCAAATGCCCAGCTGCTGGATCGGGATGACTAGCTCCCACCCACTGGTGTGAGACAAACGCAGCCTTCATTTTGTAGCGCAACTGCTCATTAGAATTGTATTGAACAGTAAACCCTAGACACCAAGCACTAAACCCTAGGCCGTACATAATAACTTGATTCCATGAAGCTGCAGTCTATGCCTGAACCCTGAAGAGCATGGCTCAGGCTTGAATTTAATGGGTCCCAAATGCTAAGCCTGAACCTCAAATCCTAAACCCTAAGTGGTAAACCCCAAACCTGAACCCCCGAAACCCTAAACCCTGAAACCCTAGCCCTAAAAAACTCACGAGTTTCTCCCAAATTTGGTGTCACCCGGGCCTTGCCGATGCTTTCATGGAACTCCACCAAAGCGCCCATCTCCTTCAATACCTCGTGCCTTAGCAAACTCAGGGGGCTCTGGGGATCAGGGGTTCAGGGTTTAGGGATTAGGGTTTAGGATCTAGGGCACCCCAATATACACCCCTGAGTACCATGTCTTGATTACAGGGGTACCACTGTTCAGATTGGAGGCCCCATTGTCATGAAAAGCTTTCCAGGTTTCAACGGGACAGAGATGAGGAGCATAGCTTTGTTTTCTTTTGGGCTTTTGGATGCCTGTGCTAGCACATCGTCTCGGCGGATCAACAGGTTAAACCTTGCAAGACTTGCCAGACAAGGCTTTGCCCCAACAAATATGATAGTTTCCCAAAATGAGGGGACCCCATACAGACCCCCAAATACTACAGTCCGTATTATTGGGACCCTTTATCTAGTGTCAATCAAACTTTCTGCTCCAAGCACCCTCACGAGATGTCTGTGACGCAAGATGGTTGAGGGATGTTGAGGACAGACTAGTGAATGGAGCTGGGACATGCGGCTGTCTAACTCGTTATGTTGGGGGCGCCTTGAAGTTCTGAAGAGTTCTACAGCAGAGTCATCAGAGGCATCCAGCACCGGAGGCAATCCCGGGTTTAGGGTTTAGGGTTTGATGCAGCTTCTTGGCATTCAAACTACGAAGGCAGCACAAAGTTTTGCCCTTGCTGCATGGAACAGCAAACAGTCAAAATACTACACGAGTCCCACAACAAGTATCCGACACAGCCCAACCCGAAAACTGAACCCTATAGTCCACCTTAAGTAGACACCAAGGAATTCCCCAAATACATAATAAGATCCGCGTATACTCCATATTCTATCTACTGAATGTAAAAGGGACTATAAGCACTTTGCCTGCCATGATACGGCTCTATGTCACCCATATCCAGCAGTGTTCGCACGGGCAGCGTGTACATCGGGAAGAAAAGTGGCGGTGCATCTTCTTCGAAAGTCTGCCATGGGCTGAGTAGGTTGAGGTTGTTGTTTTTTTGGCTTTAGGGCCTAAACCCTGGACCCTGAACCTAAACCCTAAACCCTAAACCCAAGCCCGTAACCGGGTGCCTGGTGCAATTTGTTAGCACCTGGAGCTCTGAGAAAGTTCGGGGCTGTGGGTGTTCAGGCTTTGAGGGTCTTTTGCGTTGCTGTTCAGGAACGTAAATTTATAGTACCCCTAGAGTAGATAGAATATGGGGTATACGGGGATCTTCTTATAAATATACCCAAAGCCAAATTCTATCTACTTGAGGGGGACTATAGTTACTATAACAAGGAAGCCCTATTGTCTACCATATGGTAACTTAATATAGGTTCCTTAACGGCAGCCCGGGATTCTCCGGAAGAGTTCACAGAAGTGCTGCTAGGCTGATGGAGGACAATCTTGCATTACACAAGGCCTCTGGACTGTTTCCAGTTCACAGAACGGCAGGCTACTTCAGGCGATTGCATAGGCCTGAAAACAGAAAATCGGCAGAGGCTCCAGTGGCAGGTCAAGGCACGATAACCCTGAAGACCACACCCCAGGGTCAGAAGAGTAGTGGAACGCATGCTGCTTCTAGCCGCATTGAAGACACAGAGAGCCCGCAACGCAAGAACAGCCTCCAAAGTGGCAACCTACATCAACCTACTTAGTACTCACAAAGCCACAAACCCAAACATGAAACCCTAAACCGCTTGTGCCTGGGACTGCTGTGATAATAATGTCGAATAACGCTCCAGCGGGGTCTTGGCTTTGCCATTCCCGCACAGATGCATGCTTGCGCAGCAGGCTCTACAAGCCACTGGCTGAGGGTTCGAGCCAAAGCCGCAACGCTACACTCCGTACGCTTTGGGGTCTGTTGAACAGCGGCACTGTTGGGGTACTATGAGGACAGCCTGAAGCATAAGTAATCTCAAGCACAGAGAATGTTACCAGCATCCCAGTACGTGTTTTCAGTTAGGGCTTACTGTAGGTCTTACTGTGTTGCTCTTCAGCGACTTCAATTAAGTTACCGCATTACTTGCTATCTATACACATCATGGTAACCTACTTCAAGGTGCTTAACTGCAGCCCACTGTAGGATGCTTAGGGTTCGCGGTTATACCTCCACTAGACCCTGTACCCTACTCCATTTCTAGGGTACCCAATTTCATGTATAGATGATACTTGACATCAAGTTAGGTAACCCAGAAGGAGGTTATGGGGTCTAGGGAAAGGGCCCAACGGTTTGAATCGCATCCCTAGCCTTTACCTGAGCCATGAACCTATCGCAACGCAACAACAATTTTCAACGAATGCATTTTTTGCGGTGGGATTCTTCAGAGCTTTGGGTTCAGGGCTTGGGGGGTCGGGTTTAGGATGCTATTCGGGGCCTGAAAATGCGAGATTAGCATCGTCGGCTCGCGTCACTGCGCACCGTGCTCAGAGAGGAAACATGACCAAACAAGGCAGGAATCATGCGACCAATGCTTGCCCTGGCTGTACATTACCCCCTGAGCCGGAAACCAGCCCTGAACCTAAACCCAATGCTGGGAAGGAGGATCCGGGAAGCCCCAATGCAAGCGCCACGAAGACTAGTTCCAACCCTGGGATCACGGCTCGAGTTCTAGTGTTTGCGGTTCAGGGGTTGGGTGGTTGGGGTTTAGGGTTCCGCCTCAGGATTCAGAGTCTTGGGGATGTGAGATGTGAGGAACTGCTTAGACGACCATCGGCAAAACCCACACACCAAGACCCTTGAGCCCCCCCCAAACCTAAACCCACAGCCTTAAACCCTAGAGCTAGAACTCCTTTCTTGCAAGACTCTGATGTCTTGATCCCTTTCATGCTGGAGGTTATGTAAAGTGGTGGCCCCGCCCTCTGCTCGTTTAGGGTCCCAAGGAAAACGAAACCTCAAATCCTCAACTTCGTAGGTCCTAAACCCAACAGAGGAGTCAAAACCTTTCTTCCGCCTTTCTCAAGTCTCTGGATACCTTTGGATTGCCTGGATGCCGCACGCAGACCCTAAACCCTAAAGCCTGAACCCTAAAATGATATTCGTAACTTCCCCGGAGCCCTTTACCTCGAACACTCATCTCCTGTAGACATGGAGGTTCCCTCCAGTTCTGGGTTCCTTCTTGAGATCTCCCGCAAAAGTCTTGTCATTAATGTTTAGGGTTTGACCATTATTCTGTGAGGCCCGAAGAGTTGTCGTGCGAGTCGTCCCTGTCTAGGTCCCCTGAATCATACGGTCCCGGTTTGGGGTCGGTCGCTCCATGTCTGCGAACCTTCACTTGGTAGTTGCTCTAAACCCTAAACCCTAAACCCCTAAACCCCAAATCCATAAACCCTAACCCCTAAACCCTAAACCCTAATCCCTAAACCCAAATCCATAAACCCGAGCCCCAAAACCTAAACTCTAAACCCTAAACCCTAAACCTCTAATCTTACTGGGTTCAACCACCAAAA
>CAJNIZ010011127.1:0-11334 GCA_905231905.1 Symbiodinium pilosum | reverse complement strand
TTTTAGAGTGCTCTTTGATTCTGTTTACCCTAGGTCAAAAATCCTAACCTGGAAAGTTTAGGGTATTACTACCCTTGATACTCCAAGTCCCTCAGCATCCCAGCAAGTCCGAGGAAGCGGCATTTGGAAAGTTTCTGCCACCGGCCGCGTTTCCAGCAGAGGCTCTCAGATGGCGGCTCAAAGCCATAAACCCTTAAGGGATCACAAGAGTACCCGCTCAAAGCTACCCCCCCAGGGAAAAAGGAGCTAATAAGGACTATATAGGGCTTAGTAGAGCCTAATAAGGTTCTACGTCTGGGGGGAGTACCTTGAGGGGTACTATTGTAATCCCTTATAAGCCCGAAGAAGGTGGTGTATAGGAAACAAGGCCGAATATCTAAAGGAATCTTCAACATGGATCCTTTGACCCACGTGCCTTCATCCCACCTTTGCCTTAAACTCTAAACCGTAAACCCTACCCTTATCCCATCCGTTGAGGCCCTTCAACCCTAAGCCCTATGCCCTGAGGCTCCTCATAGGCGGGAGACTGCTGAAGGACAACGAGAAGGTGAGTTCCCTGTTTGGAGCCTCGGCTTCTAGGGTCACCCTCCTCATGCTTGATACTGAGAATGTAGCAAGATGGAACCGGATATAGAACCTACGACTATTACTATGACATTCAGGGTTAAGGGTTTAGGGCTTAGTGTTAGGTACCCCCGTAGTACCTTTTTCCCCTTTTTATGTTGGTGTCTCGTTAGTAGAGCTGAACAAAAAACGTGCGCCCTTATCATGTAGGGGTTACTTGGGAATGTAGATGTACTAATGGAAAAAGAAGATGGAACCTATTATAGTATGTAGTAAAAACCCTAAATCCCTAAATCCCTAAACCCCTAAACCCCTAAATGTAGGGTTTCGGATTTAGGGTCAGGGGGCGCTTAGTAAGTATAACGGGGGTATTATGATATGAACTATAGTCTAAACTCCTTAAAGGGGGGATTATATAGGGGATTATATGGGGGACTACTACAGGGGTTATTAAGGGGGCTACTAGGAGTTTAGACATTGGCTCATATGGATTCTCATATGGCTTGCAGGGGTCACTGTAAACGCGCGCCCGCTGTCGGGGTGTGTATGGAAGGAAAGGGAGGAAAGAGACAAATCAACATGGTAGCCTCAGAATGCCTGCTTCTTCATGTTGTCACAGGTCCAGGCGATTTCGTGGGAGGGGCGGGGGGCATAGAATTACGTTGTTCCCCATCACTGGGGGGGGGAAGGGGCCAGGCTTGGGTAGAGTTGGTTGGAGGGCTCCAAATGCCCTGAGGCTGGACCAGCCTCTGCGAATTGACCTACTTACTAGGTCGCCCCGACCCTCCAAGTATGATTGATACTCACAGTTCCGCCTGACCTGTGTAAGTTATACCCTGTGAATTATGGTATCCTTGTATAGCAAGGGGTATAGTTTGGGTACTGCCCCCACTCATTAATGGCTGGAAAATAATTGTCATATAAAACTATATAGCCCTTAATATGACCCCTGGTATAGACTGTTAATGGGTGATGCCAAGGTATAGTAAGGTTCTGCAGGATGCGATGCACCGACAGTAACAACAAAGAATACACTCACGGGGACAGAAGCTATCAAGGACAGAGGAGAATCAAGTGAATAGGGTTTGGGGTTTAGGGTTTAATTTATGTACTCGATTGATTCGGTTGGCCTTGCTAGCTGTTTGACCGGACTGTTTGATGGACCTCATTCCTCAAAACAAGTCTTGCTTGACCTTGTAGACTCATTCGTAGGAACTCCCATAGTACCTTTGCAATCCTCGTAGGTGCATCCCTAAGAAACCCTAAATCCTAAACCCTAAATCCTAAACCCCTTTTTGAGGATCCACGTCTCTGCCCCCTTACTAAAGCTCAGGGATTCTCAATCGCAAGCGCCAGGGGGTTGGGGGGTAGATTGGGTATATATTGGGATATATAGGGTCATATAGGAGTTATATTAGGGTCATGTTGAGCAACTCCCAGGTGAATCTGCGACTGTCGACTTGCAGCTAGTTCTGGTTCCCTTTGTGGACTCCTGGCAACATAGAGCTGCTGCCGACCTTTTGTCTGCGGCGAGCGACGGATCCGAGTTCGCGCTGGAGGAGGTACTGTAGCCCTAAGGGTCCAGGACTTAAATGGTAGGGCTTTAGGGTCCAACTACTACAATATTTATGGTATTTGGGCCCTAAAACCCTATTATTTGGGTCCTTGGCCCCTCAGGGTAGGGTTTCGGATCAGGGGCGGGCCTGAACAATTAAAGGGTTCGGGGTCTAGGGTTTTGATTGTTGGGATACATGTTCGTTATACAAGGACTGTAGGGCTTCTTTTCCACAATTTCGGGCAGCCATATTATCTGAGCTACTGGTACAACGAGGGGTGAGAAGAACTATAGATGGACCAATTATTCCCCCCAGTAATCAGTTAGTTGCTCCCTTGATTTTGAACACCCCCAACACCCTCGAGATTAAATGTGTTCCAAACATGAGATGTTTTAGGGCATGTTGCATAGTAGACGCCGGGAGGTGCGCGCGCGCGTGTGACAGCAGGTGTGGTAACTGTTAGTTCATTTTTGTAATAAAAGCCCATGCATGTCATAGCAGGTGTCGAAATGCATATTAACAGTGTATACATTCCTGACCAGGGTGCTTCCAAGGTTCTAGGCGATGGCTGTACTGGAATTTAAATTGTGGATGTCCCAGGGTCCATAAGCTTAGCCAATACAATCCAATGTTTCATATGAGTTACTGTCAGTATCAGCATTATTTAGGGACCTTTGAGCGTGGACATAGGCATCCCTCTTGGTCCCGAATAAAGAACATGTCCATCGAAGAACATGTCCATCGAATGATGTAGGACGTACTGGCTGGCTCATATTCTTCCCGATCATCGTTTCGATTAACCTCATTGGTTGACCAATGGTCCTTGCAGGTCTAAACCCTAAACCCCTAAACCCTCAACCCTAATCTGAACCCTGCTCCCTATCTTCTAGAAGATTCTAGGGAGACTGAGAACCCAGAGCTTAAGTACCCACTATTAGGGGCCAATTAGGTGCACATACTACTGCGGACACAAAAAATCCTGCATGACATCAATATACCATAGTAGCATGGTTCCCGGGGTTTAGGGTACTTAGGTTCATGCAGGATTTTTAGTATCCACCCTAAACCCTACACCCTAAACCGTAGTTCCTGGAAGGTACTGCAAACACCCCAAGATCCAGATGTATTCATCCACAATGGCCTTTGCAAAGAGACGGCGCTGGGCCTTGCATCCTACAGAGGTCGCGCGAGCTTAGCTACCCTAAACCCCTACCCTAAGGCTCCTAGGACTATTTGGGGCCTTCTGGGGGAAGGTTTGGGCTTTGGGGGCTAGGGTTTAGGATCCCATGATGAGGGTCCAGGAGTCTGAGGGTAAACCCTAAACCTTTCAGTATTTCGGGCTTTAGGGTCCAGGGTTCTTGAGCGCTTAGCCCTCAACCCTGAAGGTTTAAGGCTAAAGGGCTGGGCCCTAGAATCCATAATGTCAGTTTTCCCCTGGTTCTGCTTTCTTTGACATCCCTTCGGGTTTATCCGGAAAGCTAAGGTACCCAAAGTGATGGGCTGCTTTAACCTAAAGTGGTAGAAGATTAGGGGAAGGCAGACCATAACATAGGCTATCGGTGCTCCAGGCAGGCTTCAGGGGCTATCTGGTAGTTTCCCAAAAAGGGGGACCCCAATATAGACCCCAAAATGTTCAATCCTTATTATGGGGACGTTCAAAACGACACCCCTAACTTTGGGAAACCCTAAACCTCAAGCCCTAAACTCTAAACCCTATATAACCCCTACATAACCCCTATATAACCCTACATAACCCCCTTTAAAGGTACCCCTCCATCTAAGGTCATGTGAAGGTGGTGTCGCTGCTGCTTGAGGCACGTGCGAACACCAGCGCGGTGAGCGGGCCCTACAGGCGAGCTTAGAGCTTCGCGGACTTGCATGGGATATGTTAGGGTTTAGCGTTTAGGATAGGGGGTCTTGTATGGGATATATTGGATAGGGGTTCAGGGTTTCGGGCTTTAGGGTTTCGGGCTTTAGGGTTTAGGGGTTTAGGGTTTTGGGGTTTAGCGGTTTGAGGGTTGAGGGGTTTATAGGTTTAGGGGTTTAGGGGTTTAGGGTTTAGGGATTTGGGGTTTGGCGGTTTTGGGTTTAGGGTTTAATGGTGGTCCCAAATCCCAAGTATATCCCATAGAAGTGTCTGGAGCTTTGGGTGTGTTGCTTGATATCAGGAGACTTGCAGCACATTGTTCTTTAGGAGGCGACCCTGCAGAAGGATCCTTCTACTTTTGGCTACATACGGTTGATCGACAAATCCTGTAAAGCATAAGCCCCAGGCCCTAAACCTCAACCGTAGTATACGAAGGTTTTTCAGGAGGCTGTGTCAACAGTGGGCAGTTTTGTTCACGAATGTTTTCAAGTTGAGTTTGTTGACGAGGCACATGAAAAGATAGCCACAAGACCCTAAACCCTAAACTATGGTATGTACAGGATAGCACATTATGAGCTCAGGGACGCTTGGGTACAGAGTTTGCCTCAACATTTCTCTTGTTTAGCGCTATCTTGCAATTGAAAACTATTCGTTCGTATCATGAAAGAAGGTTCTGCAAAGATAGATTTCGAGAAGATCTTGGAGAGGTATGAAGGTAGGTGGCGCACGGCATGTTGAGTGACGACTGCTTTCTGTTGGTCCCCTGTCCCTGGCACCACCATGTGAACAAACATGGGACCCTAAACCCTAAACCCTAAGCCCTAAACCCTAAACATGGGACCTCAACACCGCGCCTACAAAGGCAATCGTCCCGCTTGAGGTGTCAATGCTCGGTTCCCTGTTGGTTTGCAGTGGGGTCATAAGGTTTGGGCTTTAGGGATTAGGGCTCGGTTCCATGTTGGTTTGCAGAGGGGTCATCACGCCTTTCGATCCCCCTGCGCAGGGAGACCGCTCTCATCATAGCATGCACCAAAGGCCGTTACGAGTTACTGGGCTGATTTCATATGAGCTATAGTCTAAACTCCTTAAAGGGGATCATATAGGGTTTAGGGATTATGGATCAGGGTTTAGGGACTAGGGTCTAGGGGTTAGGGTTTAGGGTCTGAACTCCGAAAAGGGGGTGTTATTTAGGGAATTATATAGGGGACTAGTATAGGGGTTTTTTCAGGGCATACTAGTTCAGATTATGGCTCATATTAAGGTTGTCAAGTATACTGAGAGACTGAAGGATGCTAGATTTGGAGGGATAACCTTGCAGCCGTAGTGTCGGTAGTTCTTGGGCTTTGGGTACTATGGGGATGACATTGGGGTACTATGGGGATTATATTCTATATAGGGATAATGGAAAGTAAAATGGAATTTACTATATTATAGGGTCTTTTTTCAGTAGCGGCCAGGGTAAAGCCTAAACCCTAAACCGCGTAAGTGCAAGGGGGTTGTGAGGTGAGCATTCCACCTACAATAGGCCTCCAGATCACGGCAGCCTTGGCTGCTTGTCCTCTGCGGTTGTGATATGATTATGATTCATTATTATCATTATTATTATTACTACTAGTATTTTACTATTATTGTTACTATCACTTTTTTCATGAAGTCCTTCAGATCCACGTGAAGGTGTAACGCTGCGATCATCCTCCTTCTCCTCGTGTTCCTCTCCTCCTCCTCCTCCTCCTCCTCCTCCTGCTCCCCCTCCTCTGCCTATCGCACGCATCTATGTCCACCCGCACCTCAACCTCTACCACATCCACCACGTTCAAAATATTCCTCCACGATGTCCGTGACCACAACCAACAACAGCACCAGCACAGCCAACACGAACAGCAGGGCAGTGGCGGCGGCAGGGATAGCGGTAGCGGCAGCAACAGCAGCAGCCGCGGCTATTGGGAACCAGTAATAATCCTTATTGGTGCCCTGCTAAGCTGTATCACGGTAGTTTTTCAAAATAGGAGGACCCCAATATAGACCCCAAAATATTATAGTCCTTATTATAGGGACCCCGAGAAAGGTACCCCTATTTTTGGGAAACCCCCACATAACCCCAAACACCAAACCCTACGACCTGGTTCCAGATCCCTGAAGCGAAGCCTAGATCAGCAATCGCGAAAAGTCTCCTGGACCTTCCAAGTAAAGCCAGGCCTCAATCCCTAAAGCCTAATTACTGTGCCCAAACTCCTGACGCAGTCTAGGGTGT
The DNA here is from genome assembly GCA_905231905.1 of Symbiodinium pilosum. Lineage (NCBI taxonomy): Eukaryota > Dinophyceae > Suessiales > Symbiodiniaceae > Symbiodinium > Symbiodinium pilosum. The sequence goes on along the minus strand of CAJNIZ010011127.1, from coordinate 5,096 downwards.
AGGGCTTAACCCCCAGTTCGTAGGACTGGCTTCCCACCCTACATAATCCTCACATATCCCCACATACTCCCTATGTAATCTCTATATAACCCTATATACCTCGAAATGGATTCCCTAAACCCTAAACCCTAAACCCTATACCCAAACCCTTCCCGTCGATCTCTAGGATCGCGCAACTGCTTTTAGAAGCTTCTGCGGACGGGGACCAGGAAGCAGGGCCGGATCAGCTAACTGCTTTAGGGCAAGCCTGTTGCTTGGCTGATGGCAAGGTAAAGGGACCCAAATTAGTAACCAGGGGCTACATAAAGCTGATATAGCTTGATGTGGGGGGTAGATAGAGCAGTGGAGAAGACAATGGAACCCAATATTTCCTAAACCCTAAACCTTAAGCAACTAAGCCCTAAATCCCAAAACCCTGAACCTTATACCGCTAAACCCTAGACTCCTTTTCTGTGTAGGGCTTGGGCTTAGGGATTTGGATTTTTGGGTCTAGGTTCAGCGTTTCGGGATTACCTGGAGGTCGATGGCTACCCCAAACCAGTGTGGGTTTAGGGTTTAGGGTTTTATGTACGGGTTTAGGGTTTAGGGTCTGGGGTTTAGGGCAGGAATTCCTCCCACGTATAAGCAGAATTCCAACTACTCATGTAGCTCAAGAGTAGATATAACCCAAACTCTATTGGGGTCAGGAGTGAGGCTTTGTCAAGGATTTCGATTGGGGCGCGCAAGATTTGGTAATTACGGCTTATGGAGCTTCATAGCCAGCAGAGAGTTTGTAGCTAGATGAAATCTCTACCTTCGGGTGCGCGTAAGTCTCCTGCTAGATACGGAATTTTCAGAAACCCCAAGCCCTGTCTTCAAAATTCTAAACCCCGCAAATTGGTTTATCACAAGAACCCGAAAGTTGCTTCCAAAAAGAGCAGGACATGTGTCCTTGATGGGACTAAATATGCCTTGCAGGGTCCAGGTGCCCAATGCTTCAATACTAAAGTTGGTAACAGTAGTGACAATGCCGTGTCCTGAGAAGTATAAGAAGATTTAGTAACCGGACATATGGAAACTGGCGAAACAAGCGTGGTATGGGATTTCTTCCGTCGACGGGCAGCAAGTGTCAGTTTCAGATGTAAGAAAATTTAAGTCCTTGTCTGGTGCACCCATAGACTCATCGCCTTCAGAAACCCTAAACCCTAAACCCTAAAGAACATCAAAAGCAGGAGAGGGTTGCACGACTTTCCAGAAAGGATGGCGGGGGCTCACACCCTAAACCCCTAAAACCCTAAACCCTAAATTGTCTGTCAGGGCTCTTTGCAGACATTTGAGCCATAATCTAAACTCCTTAAAGGGGAAGCAGAAAAGTGGATTCTGCGGTTGGTGTGGGAGCCCGGGAGCCCCCCCCACTCGCCCCTCTGGACGAACCCCGCCATCCCGGTTCCTCCTTGATTAGGGTTACTTAAGGGGAATAACGCTAATTAAGTGGGAACCCTTTCAAATGTAGTATGGGGGCGGCACGTCCTTCAAAGCCACTCCCAGCTGATGAAAGATCTCCTCCATCATTAGACATGGGTCTTCAACATGCTTGGATGCCTTTGGGATTTTGAAACTGACTCATTATCCCAAGTGCTCCCCTCAATCATCCTCATACCTGCTACTACTCACTTACGTGTGCAGCATCGGCATATGGCGGTCTCTTCAAGTTCTGCTTGGATGCTCGAGAGGATTAGTAAGAGACCTCGTAATCATCTATAGGCAGAATCGAATCCAAGAAAGATGCCCCATATCTGGGGCATACCGGCAACATATGTGAAAGCATTGGGTAGTCCCCAAAGCCTATACACTTCAAGACTCAATGAAGGTGATGATCTGGTAAGCTGAATTATGTCAAGGGCAATTTTACATACCAAAGGATGGCGTTCTAGGGTTTGGGATTTAGAGTGGGTATATATAACAAAACCCAGTTGTCAATTTGGGAGAAGTATTGCGTTCCCTTGTGGTTCGAGAGGAGACGTGTTTATACGACCTCGTAGCTGCCTTAGAAGTGCCGCCCAGATACTGATTCAAGTGAGTGGTTCCCGATGCTGAGGAGTAATATCGTAAGCCTAGAGCCTAGGGGGCCAGGCAGGGCTCCCTGCTCCATACAGAGTTGTTGTGTTGTTGCGCCGCGGGTAGGGTTGTAAGTTTTTGCATGCTGGTTAGGGATTTGGGGGTAAGGGATTATAGGGTTTGGGGTTCTTCTAAGATATTCGTTGCCTGCACGGGAAGCGGTGCAGACGTACCCAAGGACCCTAACCCGAAACCCTAAACCCAAACCCTAAGGGGCTATCATCCCATCATCCCCTGAGACTTTGTGCACCCAGGTTACAAGGGCCATTTGAGCATCGCTCGGCTTCTTTTGGAGCATGGCGCAGACAAAGACAAGGTTTCTGTGCTGGGTTAGGGCTAAGGCTCAGACCCTCCGGGACCCTGAACCCTAAACCTGTGGTAGGGGGTTCCGAAAACTAGATCCTGCAAAAGCTCCCGTATTTGGAGTTGTATCTAAGCGTATGTATACGTTTTCACATACACACCAAAATCAAAATCTCTGTGCATGTATATTTCCTCTTCTTGTGGTCGACTCCAACCTGTGCCTACCTGGAAGCGGTTACACGCAACACCTCAAGAAAAGCCAGCACGCCTTCAGCGATCCTCGCAGCATGCAACTTCATCACGAAGGTTCGAAGCGCCCGTAATGGGCTCGCATTCTCGGGATGTTTAGGGCGAATCTCTGTTGAAGAACCTGGGGGGGGGGTGTGTATCCCTGTTCTTGCCAACTTGATCCTGCCTTATCTCTGAACCCTTAACGCCAAATAGTAGTGTCCATTTTGTTTTCAGTTTCTTTTGCATCTGATTCCCTTCTAGCTTCGAATATTCTACGCTCAGGTGTGCAGAAGCAATGGCTATACGCCGTTGGGCCAGGCAACTTACAAAGGCCATGTGGAAATTGTCGAGCTCCTACTTGCAGCTGCTGCGGATCAGAACAGGATCTGCAACAATCACGGCTACACACCTCTGGGGCAGGCAGGGCAGCGAGAGTTGAGCATCAATGCTTTAAGATTCTGAGTTCCGGGGCTTGAGACGAACAAAGTTGCGTTTTAAGCATGCACTTGATTCGGGCTTGTTGAAAACACTGCATGCAATGGACTAAGGGTTCAAGTCCCGGAGCAGTACCAAAAGTTACAAACCATGACATTCAGATAACAGTGCTTGGGGCCTGAAATCGCATTATTTGGGCACTTGGTCCTTAGGGATTTGCAAGGGACTTGTGCCCTAAACCTTGCATTATATGGTTTTAGGGCACAAGTCCCAGAGGCCCAAACCCTTGAACCTAAACCCTAATTTGCCCGGGCTCTTTCCCCTTCTGGGCGTCTCGGGAAATGACCTGTCTTCCAAGCAGTGCAATCCAGACGACCCAACCCTGCACCGTAGCCTCCCAAAAAGCCCAGATGATGACGTAACCATTTTTTTTAGGTTAAAGGCTTCTCTTATTGCTGTTGCCATTATTTTGCTTATTCTTGTTACTTACCATGAGCATGATTGCTTTTATCGTCATGCGTGTTCATAGTACTGTCTGTGCTTCGGAGGTCTAGGGTTTAAGGAGCCCTGAAGACATAGCCAGGCGGCGCACACCGGCCATCCAGAGATTGCACATTTGCTGCTGGAGGCCAAACCTTAAAACGTAGACTAGACCTTAAACCTAGACCCCACCCTACACCGTAGCTAGATCCTACGCCCTAGACCCTAAACCCTAAACTCTTAACCCTACACCCTGGACCCCAAACCCTAGACTCAAAACTCTAGACTCTAAACCATAGTCCCTAAACTTGAGGCCAGGGCTAACTTGTACCAAGCATGCGGGCCTGGAGGGCCCCTCCCACTCAACGTCGCCTGCTTCTTGGTCCTGCACTTTACGAAGTGCGACCTTGCTAGGGTCTAGGATCTAGGATTTAGGGTTAGGGACCTTGTGGGAATATTTACGGATTCTATAGGGCCCCTGTATCGCAGCTGTAGCCATCTTGTCTTAGGTGGTTCTCTTCTATTGGTCCTTCGTCTTGTTTTGCTGCTTCGTACCCTAAACCCTGAACCCCGAAAGCAGCCAGAATCCCCTCTTTGAACGGCCACCCACTTCTTGCTCCCAGGTTAGCTTCCTGGAGTTTAGACAGCAGCGGTGGGCTAGTTAATATTGTCATTAAAATGGGGCTGAATGACTACTGGGATACATGTTTTCAAGAATCCACTCCCCCACTTCCCCTTATGCACCAGCAATTTCCTGCAGAACCCAGGTTCTAAAGGCCACACAGAAGTTGTGCGCCTGCTGCTCTTTGAGTTGGAGTCCACTCATAGCTCTCAAGAAATCCCTGCTTCTGCGTCTGCCTTGATGGAAACCTCGCTTGTCTTGGCGGCTGGTGGGGGCCACTCTGAGGTGGTGCGGCTACTGGGTCATGGTTTAAGGCCCTGGGAAGAATTCCTTCAAGGCAGATTATACAGAAGGGTACCCTAAACCCTAAACCCTAAACCCTGGGTTCGGAGTGGGCATCTACCTGAGAGGGCTGACCTCTACATCTGTAAGAAAATTTGCCACATTCATCTCAGCCATCTCAGCTCTCATGGACACACTTGCTTTGTGCAAGATGCCCAGTACCTGAACCCCAAAGTATGTAAAATGATGGCCTATGGCTATTATTATGGGTTTAGGGCTTTTATTTTGCCTACTTTTGGGGTTTAGGTAAGCATTCTGGTGGCATTTCGAGACTATGGACAGAAATCCCAAAAATCCCATGACAAAGATCGTCCGAATTCTTTTTGTTGTCGCCCACGCGGTCGTGGCTAAAGATGGCCACGACAGCCACAACGACGACGGCCATAAGGTTTTGCTGTTTCGTGTGGGCCTTAACCCCTCTACATCAATAGGGCCTTGGGGCCGGGGCCTCAACTCAAAACCCTAAAGCCTAAACCTTAAACCCCCAACCCTAAAACCGTAAATCTTACTACCTGAACCCCAAAAGTATGTAAAATAATGGCCTTTTGGGCTGATTTTAGTGATTTAGGGCGATTATTTTACATAC
>CAJNIZ010011126.1:69676-103900 GCA_905231905.1 Symbiodinium pilosum | reverse complement strand
TGCTGTAGCTTTTGTAGCCTTGGTTGGTGTGTGGCTGAAGAAGTAACGAACTGGCCTGCGCATTTTGGTGCCTAGCGTCCCACACGCAAGTGCCCATTAGGCAGCTGCCATCGGCTGGCATGCTGGAGATCGTATTGTGGCGCTGAATGGCCAAAGTGTGAGCACGCCGCAGGACGGGGCGTGGGCCAGACAAACATGAGCAGCTTGGGTGGGTTTCTGGGCCAGCGGGGGCAGGACATGCATCTGCTCGCAAAGCAGCTTGTCGCAGGATCGAGACTCAATCATTGCCACGGCCAAAGAGCAGTTTCCCATGATTTTCACCGTGTCGCTTAGCTTGCGCCGTGGCTTCGTGTGTATGTTCGGGCGAGAAGCTGTAGCAGCTCGTTCTGCTGCTCTGCAGGAAACGGCTGAGCCCCGCGCAGGACACATTGCTTTTAAATCTTGCCCTTCGTGCGTTGCTGATTTGCAGCCATATCTTGCTAAAGCCTGAATCTTTCAACATTCAATGAGTTTGACTTTGTTGAGGTGGTAGTAGCCAGTAGTAAATCTAATTATTGGCCGGTAAGATATACCTGCGTTTGCAAACGGCCCTGTGGCAGAAAGCCCATGTCTCACGACTCGCGACTCAAGTTGAAGCAGGCTAGACGGTTTCCAGTTTGGCCACCAGAGTGGATCTCAGCTCGGCGAATTGTACTGCAAGCAAGCGCTGCTTGCCCTAAACAATGAAGCGTGGGTCCTTCTTCCCATTCGCCCCGCAAACTGACCAGACTGGTTTTACAGGGCCCGCAGCTTGCCACCGTTCTTGCCACTGGAGGTTGAAGCATCATGCAAGCCTCGAAAATGAGGTGCCAGTACAGCGCTTGCAGAAAGCCTCGACGTATGCTGGGCAGGGGGATTGCGTGCTTAACTCAATCGCGGCGCACAACCAGGTAAAGAGGATCGAAGGTAGGCGACACAAGCAGCTGCTTCAAAACCCATCCTCTGCTCGCGTGAGAACCTGTTGATATCCTAAATCTTGCATGACCTCATATTCTAAACACCTTACTCCCAGGGTCTAGGGTACTTAGGGTCATGCAGGATTTCGTATCAACAGCTTCTCCACGCGAAATCCCCTTTCATCACTGCCACGGCCTGCGGTCTGGAGTAAGGCCTCAGAATTTTGTGATTTCGAAGCCAGGGTTGACTTTTTGGGCTCCCCTTTCAGTGGCATTCTGCCGGCATCCCGGGTGCTCTGGGTGTCCGTGCTCGCAAGACCGGCTCAGAGTGCTGTAGCAGCGACTCGCAGGAAGTTGAAGGCTTTGCCGGTGTTTGACTTCCGTAAGCTTCATTGGAGGATTGGTTTGAGACATCTTGGGACCCTGCCGCGACCCTCGAGCAACATCCGATTTTCCCGGCTGGCTGTGCATTTGGCATGCTCGCAGGAAGCCATGCCAAGGTAGAAGCAGGCTAATGTTGATATGTGTTAAGCGCATTTGAGCTGGGCTACAGAGTGCATTGCAGCTGAGCAGATAGGATTACTGTGCTGCTTGCCCTGGATCATGCGTCAGTCGTTTCCTTAGAACTTCAAATGGAGCAGGGTTTTTTATGGGAAAGCAGCTTGCAAGGATCCTACCAGTCATTTGTTCGCTGCATCATGGAAGCCTTCTTTACCACATGCGCCAGTCAGAAGAGTGGACCATGCTGGGGCAGGAGGATGGCCTTTGTAACTTTATGTGGGAATCAGGAACTTCACCATTCTGGCAGAAAAGAAGATGGAATGCAGGGTCAGACAACATCACAGAGAACAGCTGAAGCCAAACTCACCCTTCCTCAAGGATCTCATAGAACCTCCACGATTCTTGCGCCTGAATTTCTACTTGCGCAAGTAACAAAACAATGCTTACATGATCCGTGGCTGGACCCTGAAGGCTTCCAGCCTCTTAAACGTGATCTCGGTTCGGTGGCTTCAGCTGATTCGGATGAGTGCGTGAGGCTTTTTACAAGACCAGGTGTGGTCTGGGCGTGAAACGGGCCTCGATATTCTTGGGGATACGGTTGGCCGTCCATTCATTCCTCCTAGGCTGGTCCCTCTGCTCCGACCCATCCATTCCTCTTTCAATGCATGACTCAATCGGTCACTCACTTACTCGTGATTTCAATTTTCACACTACCAACGAGCAGGCAAGTGAAGATACAAGGACATCATAAGGGGGGGGTTGTTTCGGCATCATATACCCCAGGTTCATAGCAGTCCCTTTCCTTCTTCCGAATCACGTCTTGACTGGACCAGGAGCGCCTGCGGCTCCTCAAGGCCTATTACCTGGCTCTTATGATGCCTATTATGCCCTGAGGACTGGGGCCTTTGGGCAGGGGAGGGCAAACATGTAGATCTGAGTAAAGAACAAGGAGCTGAAGGTTTAGGAAGCTCCAGTAGCAAGCAGTGCCAAGTCTCGTAAATCCTATAACAAGCTTCACTCGCGTTTGTTCAGAGGTTTTGTTGAAGATGCTGTGTCTCCCAGAGGAAAGCACCGGAGCGGCTCCGTGCGGACCGCGAGGTCGTCATGGCGGCAGTGGCAAAACTAGGCCTTGCGCTAGAATTTGCTTCCAAGGAGCTGAAAAGGGACAGGAATGTGGTGCTGGAGACGGTTAGGCAGAATGGTCGTGCCCTAGAAGATGCTAACATGGAGCTGGAAAAAGGACAGGAATGTGGTGCTGGGGGCAGTGAGGCAGAAAGGCCGTGCCCTAGAAGATGCGGACGAAAAGCGATCGTCTTGGAGGCCACCATTATGGACCCCAAAGCACTGGGCTATGCCGTGGAGGAGCTGCGCGCAGACCGGGAGTTCCTGCTTCACTTGGTCAAAACGACTCGGTGCTGGTGGATTCCGCACTTTGCTGAAAAAAGCGACCTGCGCCGCGACGCGGAGTTCCTCCAGCGGTGCCGGACTGCGGCGGGCAAAGGCCTGGTCTTCGCGTACTACGAGAGCTCAGCTGCTTCCAGGCCATGCGCAAGCGTTTCTCCGGCCCTGAGCCGTGCCATGCTACCAGGACATCAGATGATTGAAGACTGGGTCATGCTTTGGGATCCTTCTGAACTGTTCCTCAGCACCACCGCAAAAATCTTAATTGGAGGAGCCCTTAGATCTCTGACCCAGTAGAAGTCTGAATCTTGTGATTCAGCGATGCATGCCCTGTTGACACATGGATCATGTAGCACCCTGTGCCCGTCGCAGTGTTTCGTACTTCAGTCCTTGAGACGTGTCGCTTCCATGAAGTAAGATGCACGTTGGTGCATTGGTTCAGGGGGGAATGTCAGATTGACTACAGGGGGCAAATGCCATGGGCTCTCACTGAGAATCACTGAGACTTAGCCCTTAGCCCGAAGCAAGCAGCTGTCAGAAGATTCGCGGAAAAGGTGGGCCGGCCAGTTTCGTGTATGCAGCTAGGCAAGATGATGCAAGGTGTCATGCCGCCCGTGCAAGTTTTGGAAATTTCTGAGCTCGAGGCAGATGTAGGTTGGCCGGTGCGTTGTGCGAGTCTGTGGCTGTCGCGGACCAAGCTTGCCTGTTTCTATGCTCTGCTAGTCCTTTGCTGCTTCCCTTTGTGCTGCAACTGTAGCGGGCCACCATGGCGACCCCGCAAGAACCCCGCTTATTGCAGGAAATTGTTGACAGCGATTTCAGGGCAGTAGCTGCAGATGGTGTTGAGATGGCCTACTCCGACGCTGGAACTGGAGCCAAGCGAGAACTCAACGTGTCCGGCCGAGGCGTCGTCCTGTCTTGTTTGCATCTCAGTGCATGTTTAATGCGAGGCGCAGCTCATGCAGTCAAGTGTTCCGAGGCTCCGTGGTGGCCAGAAGCGCATCATGTACACTGCAAGCAACGGGCACTCAAGCTGTGTGCCTGTGGTGGCCATAGGAACAGATGGGAAGTCCCTGAACCCGCCTGAGTGGTTCGTTTGCGTATGGAATGATAAGGGGACAGGAAAAGAGCGTGACGGATCGCTGTGGAAAGCAATCCCTCCTCATGGATGGGTTGCTCTGAGCGATGTGGCCATTTACAAAGCCAATGATTTCAAGCCTGGTGATGTTAGGCCTGCTGAGGAAATCGATCCAGACTTCCGCTGCGTGAGTGCCTGCTTGCGGAAGAGGGGGACTTGGGCGACGAGATCTGGACGAACAGCGGCTCAGGTGGCAAGTACGATGGACGCGTACATGGCATCGAATCCTCACCTGGCATGCTTGTGTCCGTCAACAAAGAAGGTCAATTGCCACAAGACATTTGGGTACTTAAGGACTGAGGGAGTGTGGAAAGTCTGAATCTTGTGATTCAGCGATGCATGCCCTGTTGACACATAGATCATGTAGCACCTTGTTGCCGTCGCAGTGTTTCGTACTTCAGTCCTTGAGACGTGTCGCCTCCATGAAGTAAGATGCACGTTGGTGCATTGGTTCAGGGGGGAATGTCAGATTGACTACAGGGCAGAAGCTCGGACTCCTGAATAATTCTGCATGTTTTGGCGGAAAGATGCCAAAGGCACGGCCATTTCAAACAGTTTTGCCGGATGACCTCCCCAAAGGTATTCCAATTTCAGCAGCACTGGAATGGACATAGGTTTTGTTTGCAGTGCCGCTCAGTACGAATGCAGCTTAGCCAGATGCAGGTTGGTGCATCGGCTGGTAGGCTTACAGAGGAGGGTCAAATCAGAGGCAATTTGTGTCTCTGCTCGGGGCAAATGCCATGGGCTCTCACTGAGAATCACTGAGACTTAGCCCTTAGCCCGAAGCAAGCAGCTGTCAGAAGACTCGCGGAAAAGGTGGACCGGCCAGTTTCGTGTATGCAGCTAGACAAGATGTATGGAGCCGATTAAAATATTGGTTCTATGTTTTTATCACTGGAATCTTTCCCCTGGCAAAGTGTTTCATCCTCTGACATGAAAACAAACCAGACAAACAGAAGTGCGTGCGCAACCACTCAGACCTTGGAAGATATTGTCAAGGAGGGCAGGTAATAGGGAACAAAGCAATCTACTAAGGGTTTTGGTTACTAAGGTGTTATCGTGAAGAGATGTTTTTCTGAGTGTCGTCGTTTCCGTTGTCAACTCGAACACTTCATACTACTCCTCTGTGCAAGGCAAACCTCGGAAGAATAGTCGTTTGATTTTTCATTCACCATGTGTCGAAAAGGTCCTGCGTCAAACAGCGTCAAGGTAGCGAGCTCCTGCTATCTGTGCCGAAATGTGCCACTACGCGGGAATTCGTTCCAAGCCCAACTATTGTACTTCGCTGCCAGTTGTCATATGAATCTTCACGGTTGCACACGCTCCAAACAAGCTTTGCATGCCAGCTTACTGCGCACATTCTGCAATTGTGGAGCGAAATCTTATACGCATTGTGAAATTTCACTTTGACAACAAATGAGGCCCGAATCTGTTTTCCTACGAATGCTTAGCGCTTAAGGATTTCGGGGATGGCGGGAAAACATTGTCAAGTAAACCAAACAGCTCAGGAAATGACTTCAGAACAGTTGCACAAACGTTGCAAATGTTCCCCAGAATTTTCCAGACCGCGGAAATTCCCAAATGGTTTTGCATGTCGTTGATTTGTTGGTTATGGAGCCTTTTATCAATAATTGCAACCAAGCTTGTTGGAAGAGAGTTGCCCAAATAAAGCAAGTGGCGAACATCACTTTAGGGCCGCTTTTTTTCGGAACACGTGGCCTTCAATATGTACATAATGGAAGCGAAATTGAGGTACCTTAGAACGCTGAACCCATGTTTCCACCAGAAACCAATCAAATCTGAAACCAGTCCCCAAAGCATCCTGTCGTCCCGCCACTTTGGCTCAGCAAGTTGGATCGACTGCCGCGGCATCCTGCGTTGTGTTGTGACCTTCAGCAGCCGCACTTTAGGCCTTGGTTTTGGTTTTTGGAGCAATGGTCTTGTTAGTGGTTTAATGCGTTGTTTTCGTGGGGTCGCCATTGTTTCTTTTTTGGCCCAAAAATTTGAATGTTTCGGTTTATTTAGGGAACTGCATTCTGGCACAGTATTGTCAGATTTTGTAACCCGGACTCGTAGCTCATCGAAGATGGGAGGAATGGTTTTTTGCTGCGGGTTTGTTTCCTGTTTATTAATTTCGGTACTGCATGGATGGGCGGGTATTACAAACATCTGCGAAAGCTTGGCAGACACAATCTATAAATTCTTTGAGGCTAGGTCAGGATAAACATGATTTTGCCAGAAGCATGTCATGCAGCCCATGTATCACATGGTTATGATTGGAACCTGACTTCCAAAAAGGCCAAGAAATTGTTCAATGTAGCATGCATGCACGTGCTGCGAGAATGTGCGCCCATTATTTTCAGCTGGCCTTCAAGTCAAGGGTAGCAATTTTGAGGGGTTTCCCCATGTGTATTGTGCAATCTGTGAAGATAAACAGGGTTGCCCTGAGATTTGCAAGGCGTTGATTTCCAGGAAGTGTTGCTGATTTTGCAGTCGGTTTGTCGGGGCAGGCTCTCCAGTGTCTCGCGGATCAGGGGCGTACGAAAGCATTTTTAAGGACTTCTCAGTGGAGCAGATTGTCCCAAACAGTTGTTGCTGCCCTCGCATGCAAGCCCGAAAGGTGATTCTATTGGTTGGCACCCGTATTCAACAAAAAATGGATTTTGCTTCTGGACTCGCGGAGCGCATCATTTTCTGTCAGTTCCCCCAATGCCCCAACACATTTGTCCTTCACAACCCCCCTGTTGACATGCAAAAGGATCCTCATGGTCATCCCATAAGCGCCTAACCCCTTGCAGGTAATGGTTGTTGCTGCAACCTCAGAAGATCTGGCAGCGTATGGTTTGGATAGTTGGGATGCGAAAGCAGGAATTCAATGTCAATTCAAGTGGGTTTCGGTCTTGGACTCATCACAGTCTTCGTAGGCACAGGTACTGACATGTTTTTCAGAGCATGCATTCGGGAGAGCATGTTGGAGTGGAGTTCGAGCTGCACCACCTGTGTAAAGGCTCCCAGACTGGAGGGGTATTTGGGTTGGGGTTTAGGGCTCAGGGTTAAGGGTTTAGGGAGCACATCGAAAGGGCGGGCTGACAAACAGTTTCCAGAATGCAGTCATGGGTGTAGATATGGACCAAACACACGTCGTGATGTTGTTTGTTTGGACACATGGTCTTCTCCATGTAGACGGAGCACGTTGGACATTTTGAATTTCCAAAAAAGAGAAACATCGAGGGACCTCTTTACCGTCCTTCTTGCATCACACAAAATACAAAAACAGTTTGTATACCACCTGTTCAACGCCTTCGATACATCACGCTGCAGGAAATGTTTGCCAACAGACGTACTTAGGCCATGAAAGCAGCAGCGTCCCAGAGAACGCCTGAGAAGAAGCCAATGCGCTCCGTCACAGAGTGAGGGACCCAGATGGGGATACTATTTTCCATTTTCTCTTCCATTATTCAGAAATAGTAGTAAGAGTATTATCAAGAATAACGGTTAGAATAACTACAATACTTGTAATAATGGGGGACCCAGATGGGTGCCAGGGTTTTGAGGCTTACAAAAACCATTTGGGCGAAGGGTTGACTGTTGGTGTTTGTGGTTCGATTGTGAAAGGTTCAGAGCTTCAGGTTTAAGGCTTAAGGTTTTGGTGGCGATTCTAAACTCTTCTTGTGCTGCCAAGCATCTGCCGAGAATCTACCGTGCAGATCTCTATTTTGCTCTGAGATCTTTGTAGCAGAGAAACCCCCAGCTCAAGGACTTTTTGGTCTGGAGCTCAAAGGGTCACTAGCCCCACCCAGGAAGCTTCAGAAACTGCTTGCACCTTGGACGAGACAATCTGCCCCCAAGCTGTTCCGAAAGCAGCCACATGGACTTGCCACTACAGCTGCATCAATCCTTTACAGATTCAAACTTTAATGGCTTAGTGGTAAGGATTCCAGAAAGAGAATCGGTCGAGCTCTTCACAAATTCTTGACCCACGTTGAGGCTAACGGCATGGTTGACGATGCGTATGAAAGCAATATAGCCAGCTATTGAGCACTATTGAGCTCAGTAACATCCATCATCCTATCCTACATCCCCAGGGCTGACTTGTAGGATTCGAACTATGAGAATACCTGGGATAGGTAACTCTGAGAGTGAGAATCGCAAGAGAGCCAGGGCTCTTACCAGCCCCAACAGGGATCTCAGAAACTGTTGGGGTTGGTGAAGGTTTGAAGGTTCAGATTGAAGCAACGAGGTCAAACAAGATCCAGCCCACCTAAGATAGCAACAGTTGTTCAGTGCCTGTGCCCCAAGCACTGTGTCATGAGCACTCACGACCCCAAACGAAACAGACTGCACCCGCCGCACCTGCCCTACAGTCCATGCCCTGCGCACCCTAAGCCTTCAACGCCAGTAGTCATGGTAACCGTAGGAATAGTAGCAATCATAGTAATGACAAGAGGAGTTTTTGTAGCAAAAATCGTAAGAGCAGCGATACTAGGAATAATACTCATATCCGGAATCATCGCAACAATAGTAGTCATAATAGAAATACCAATAGTAATAACAGTTTTGGTAGTAACAGAAGCAAGAGTAACCAGGTACATCAGGTCCCCTGCCCAGCTGAATCAGATCAAGTCCGAAGCTGGCAAGCAGTCTCGTCGGCGTATGTTGCTGTCCTTTGATGGGTTTAGGTTTTGGCGTTGAGGGTTTAGGGTTTAGGAGTTCTGGGGTTTAGCGTCTTGGGATCAGGGCCACTTAGGGTTTAGTGGTTTAGGGTACATGGCACCCAAGTAGGGTCTATCCAGGTGCTATTTGCCCGATAGTGGGCTCTATAGGCGCCAGAGCGGTTTGGGGGTTTCAGCTTCCGGTTTATCTGTTGGGGATCTTGAGGTAGGTGCGCTTACCGTTCCTAAATTCATTTGTGAAGCTCTCTTTAGTCATGGATGCGGCAATGGATATGGAAATGTCGAATGCATTTTGATAAAAAGTTGCATTATGAGGTCGCTTCTCAACATCATGAGCTGTTTTCCAGGCATCGGCATACTGGGATCTACAAGATGTACGGGAAGGTTCCCTAAGCTTGGGTGGTTGTGTTCAGGATGTAGGAAGCAGATAACCACCATGTGTTTCAGCATTTCGGACTTGGCAACTTACTGGATCCTAAATGAACCATTTGAGGGGATGAAGTAGTGCAGAAGTTTTTGGGAGTGTGTCTAGGTTCTCCTTGTAGATTGTAGATTTACATAGTTCCAGGTCCATTGCGTCCTCTACGTGCTGTTGAAGTGGCTCCATATCTAAGTGTCGCACGGTCTGGAGTTTAGGTGCGGTCGATGCATCCTTTCAATAACACACGTTCCCTTGCCCTGAAATGTGCAAACTCAAGTTACTGTTGGTGTTCTACCGACATTGGAGTTTATCCTCCTGCAAGCGTTGTTCAGGCTTTCATCTAGGCTTCGCTTGGGCAATGTGCCAGCATAGAATCAACTTGCTGCTTTGGTTGCACTAATTTCTACCAATGTCTGTTCTGTGATCTTGGGGAAGAAGCTGGCTCAAGGTCCTTTCAATTTTCTGTGCTTCAGGTTCCCCGCTAGTCCAAACTGCTGCAGCCCCTGCTTACTGCTTGGCCAGATTTAGGGCTTAGGGTTTAGGGTCAGAAAGAAAAATTGCCATTGCAAGCCATGGCCCGACTGTGTACTGTCCTGGTCGCCTGGGCCGTGCTTCATGCAGAGGCGAAGAGACCGCTCTTCAGACGCACAGATCGCTATGAGATCACGTGAGATATTGTCTAAACTCCTGGTATGCCCCGTTTATATCCTTTATAGTCGTCTCCAACATATATTTTTGTATAATCCCTCATTGTCAAAAACATGTGGCACTTCCCGCACTGTCATTTGCTTCGGATAGTTCATGTCAAAAGGAAAAGACCACATAATTGATTCAATCTGCAAAGAACACTCCTGACCAAGGAATGTCTTGTTTATCTTGGCAGATGACCTTGGCGTCCCGCTCAGCTTTTTTTTGCGGTCTGTTCGTTTGCACGCTTCTTTGATATCTGCTCCTCCCAGCATTGGTGTTGCGGGGTTCGCAGTACCCGTAGCAGGTGAAGTAGGACTAGTAGTTTCAGGACGTGGAGCAAAAAAGCAGCAGCAGCTATGCTGTCGTAGTAGTCGTGCCTACAGTATGTCTCCAATCTACGCGAAAGGAAGAGCAACAAGAAGGTTGGATGCTTCTTTTTGTCATGCTCCCAGTTGTTGTACCTTTGATCTGCTTTCGAGATTTCCTTTGTCTTGCCTGGGTATCGCAATTCCTAACGATGGTTCTATGTGTTTGTAATGTCGTTGCCAGCATATAAACACAAGGAGTGTTCAGAGTTATCTATGACAGTCTGCCATCGCTACAAGCATGGAACATGCTGCCAAGAAGTGTGCAACTTACAAGCTTTCGCCCTGAATCACGTGAAAATGTCCTGGCTGAGCATTGCGAATGTTTCCAGAGCAAGTGACACACTTGCGAGCTTCTCATTTTCCTTCCGCAGATTTTTTTTCGGTGTATTTTGGTTCTGAGAAGCCGATGTACAATAAATTGGCTACCTAGTGACTACACTTTTAAAGTGCAGTGCGTTGGTTGTTGTGATTTCACCATTTCCCGAACTATCGCTACTTCAAGTTCGTGGTGTTGAGAAAGAGATTATGAACGGAATTCGTGTTCCACATGGACCTTCAACAGGGGACTATCTATCCCGACGAACCTCAAAACTTAGATTTCCCGATGCAACCCTATAGCTTCATGTAACCCGCGTATAACTTGTATTGCTGTCGCTACAGCTTGTGTATCCAGCTGCACCGCTCCAGGCTTCAACGACGTGTCGTTCCATGGGTCTCCGCAGATTCCAACTCCAAACATAGATGTCGCTCTCCCTGCAGTTTCAGCATTTTGGAAGGGCGCAGGTTTCAAGTTTAACTGTGGTTCCCAGCAGACCTGGCCAACAGAGTGTGACCACCAGACTTTGAGCACCCCACCCTTTGTCATAGCGCGCTCAGGGTCTGAAGCGGAGCTGGCGGAATCGCACAACTCATTGGGGTCTGCATATTTGAGGCCCAGCAACGTTTGATACCCAAGCCTCCGTTCATTGCAAGGCATTCTGCCTATCGCCTGTTGCGGGTCATACGAGACACCCCCAAAGTGTAGGACCTAGCAGCTTGGGGTGCTAACACTAGACCTCGCTTAGGTCCTTAGGAAACTCTTGCACACTGTCACACAAAGCACGGGCAATTATGTGGCTATAGAGCGTCAATTTCTTTGCCTACCGCAGTGGTTAGCAGATGCGAAATTTGCCAGCCTGCATAAAAAAAGCGGAACCCCTCCAAAAAAGCCCATCATGCTTGTGACCAAGCACGTTCAAGAACAACGAAAGCAGCATGTGCAAGGCTTGTGAAATCAAAGCTCAGGGCTAATGACGGTCAACTGTTTTGAATGCTAACGGCGGTATTCTTTGCTTGCAAGGTCTTTTGGAATCTGGTAGCAAGGAACTGACATACAAATAGTCACTCCAATGAATAGCCACAACGGGGAGAGCTCCTCTGATTCCCCTCCAGACGTGCTGCATCGGAACCACTATAGTCCCCCTTAAGCAGATAGAATATGGGATATATGGGGCTCCTATTGTAATATTCCCGAAGCCATATTCTATCTACTTAAGGGGGACTATAAACCTAAACCTGCCTCCCTCTCCTTGTGGCCAGTGTACTTGGGAGGGCTCTGGCCATACGGGCCAGAGTTTCTTGCTTCTGATTATGCATGTTCACATTCCAGGAGATTGCGAGGACGGGAATCACTTTGCAGCTCGGCTTTTGTTTGTGCGCCAGGGCTTTTTCACGCCTACAGACTAGAGATGTCGGTGGTACCGCTCAGCAATGGTGCCGGCGGTGGTGGTGCTGGTTAGTGGTAGTGGGCTGATATGAATGCTTGTGCCAATGCAGACGGCCAGGGGAACGTATGAAAGCTTTCATTCAGGCCTTAACGTTAACATGGCAGTAAATGCTGGCTTCTGTTCAAGCAGGCAATAGTCTTTCCTTCAACAGCTTTTGCGGTTGCTCTTCCTTGTTTGGGGGGTAGTATCCATTGATCCCTCCTGGGCTTTGAGGTAGGACAGATTTCAAGTTGTAGAGCAGATCCCTCCTACACAGGCACTAAGTATATGACACACCCAACCTTCAGGATCCCCCGTGATCCCCAAACCTAACTTTTAGCAGTTTTTGGAGTGCCTATGTATTCTACAGCCCCCTGGCGGCTTCTAGGCCGACTACCCGGCATCGGGATCCTAGAGCTCTTGTGTTAAATTGGAGGTTTTCTCAAAATTAGGGGTACCATTTTGAGGTTCGCCATAATAAGGACTGTAGTATTTAGAGGTCTATATTGGGATTCCCCTATTTGGGGAAAGTACCAATTCTATGTAGTAGCCTAGTCATATGGGGTTCCACTGCAGGCTTGTTGTTATGGCTATTCGGAGGTGTAGCTAGATGAGCTATAGTCTTCCCCCCTAATAGCCCGTATAGTGGTCCCCTATATAAGCCCCTATACAACCCCCTTTACGGAGTTTAGACTATAGCTCAGATGCTGAACCAAGGAACAACTACCACGTTCAACCAGCTCCTATGTCTTCTATGGCATGCTTTGCTGTGTTGTTTTCAGTGTGTCGGTAAATTGAACCGGCCCATCCAAACTGCTTATGGCTGGTCGGGAAGAAGGGAATATACTTCCTTATAATCCCTATATACCATATTCCCTTATGCCCTGCAACAGACTCTGCATCATGTTTTGTGGTCGTGACAGAGCATCAACATATTTTGAAGCAGCAAGCACCAACATGGGGACCGCTGAGCTCAATCTCTTCAAAGGGTTTCTACCGGCATTTAACATTTACGGGGATATATAGGGGGATACATTACAACAAATAAACCAATAGACAGATATAGCCTATTTCTATATACATATGTGTATATTTCTATATGTATATATATATATATGCACATATGTAGGGTTTGGGGTATTGTCATGTTTAGGATCATGTTTGTAGAGCAGGGATACCAGAGTCGACTCGGGATGCGAGTTTGTTGGGATCCTTCGGATACAAGCTTTCTCCCTAAGAACGATGGCTAAGGTTGAGCCTCCACCCCCCAATAGTGGTATAGTCCCCTGAAGAATCCAAAAACATAGAACATCCCAACCATCCCAAAGTTTCCCCCATGTAATGATTGGGGTCATTTTGCGGGGTTCCATTTTCGGGATTCTGAAGGGGGTCAAACGATGGCCTTCAATAGCTCCAGGGTTGAAACTAAGGGAGATTGGAGATGGGAGTACTATAGCAGGGCTTAGGGTGAAGGGTTTAAGGTTCAATGTAGACTGTGATCATCTTTTCTTCGTGGCTAAGATTATATTCAAAATCGGATCTTACCTACGTGCTAGAACCACCAGAAAACAGCTGCCTCTAAGTGGCTTTGGCTTTCAGAGGCAGCTCCTAGAGGTTGGCACTGGAAGCTGTGAAAGCCAGAACAGTGGAACCTGCCAGCTCCTTGCTTGATGAATGGAAACTAACTTGCCAGTGCTTGTAAGGGAACAAAGAAATAGATACATAATGTATTCCCTGCTTCCCCACTAACACCCAGTAAGTAAGGGCGATCAAAGTATCTGACCTGTAAACCTCAAATACAGAAGCCCTAAACCCTAAACCCTGGACCTCAAATCCTTGAGGCCTAAACCCTACACCCTGGACCTCAAATCCTTAAGCCCTAAACCCTAAACCCTGAACCGCCCCAAGCGCCTGCGAGGTCTGCAGCCCTACACGTGCGACCATCCTCTCTGGTCGCCACGTGTCCCATACAGGCCTATTGGGTTTAGGGTCGAGGACTGGGGTTATATAGGGGTTATATGGGGATAATGGAAAAGAAAATGGAATCTACTATATAGTATCTGATTTAAGGGTTTAGGCCTCATGCAAGCCGTCTTCCACCTGAAGGAAGTAGGTGTTAGGGACCCATTAAAGGAGGGTTATAGGGTTTCATGGCCTGTAGGGATTAGGGGGCTGAGTAAGTTAAGTAGGTTATAAACCACCCCAAACCCTCCAATTACTCCGTTTAGGTCTGCTCAAGGCTTTCTTGGCTCCTACTGGCAAATCTTGATCCCAGGCCAGAGAGTTACGTTTGCATTGTCTGTCCCAACAGCCAATTCCTGGAAGCACATACTACTGCCGCTTGGGAAAAAGCTTGTCTGGCTTTTTCTGATCAGGAGCCGAATGAATTGAATGGGGCGGGGAAAGGAATCGAAATGGATTCCCAGTTGAGAATTTGACTAAAGCTGCGTGGACATTCCGTCCAATGGCCCAAGTGGAGTAGCTCGTGCAATAAGCCCCACCACCCCTGCAGGGTCCCCCTTGAAAACGATGTTTTTGCTGCTCCATGCCTTTTCTATGCCGTACATGAACATGCCTGAACCCCTGATGCTTGGCTCCGTTTACTCACGACTGACGAGTTTCAACGGTTAGCTACCAGATACTGCCTCCAGGTATGCCATGCTTTGCCATTCTTAGACCGAAGAATCCCGAAGCCCAAGCAGGCGTCTACATGCCGTTCAACAAATACTCAAACCTTCACCTGAACCTCTCCTATTCGCTTCTCCCGAAGTTCATGTCCCAGCTTGGGCAACTTGGTCCAACAAGTTTGCGGCTTTTTCTGTTGGGAGGGGATGCAGGTCTTCAGGGTGTCAAGCTTTGAGGTGTTCGCTTTTTGGGCTTGCAGGTTTCGGTTTTGCGGCGTTGGGGCTGACAGGACGTAACAAACAACAGGAGGAGTGCCTAGGTATGAGGGAATTTTCGTAGCAATTTATCTCAGCCTTACTTCATGACCTTCGTCTAGCATCGAAGTGTTTATTGTTATCCATGCTGCCATCCACGAGGGCATTCTTCGGCAGAAAGGTAGAAACGCTTTCCAAGGATTTGCGGAACTGTGAGGCCGTCAACTTTGCCATAAGACGACTTGAACTGCTCGGTTTGAACCTCTTCTTCTGGGTAGGCCCCTGGGATATTCAAAATTTTCCCTAATGGCTTTAATAGGGGACCATAGATACTAATATTTTTTCGATGGGTTTTAGGGGCCAACCTAGTCTTATGGTAAAAATCCCTTGTTGCCTGGAGTCTAAGCGCTCAAGTGTGAGGGCCTTCGGAGTTCGGGATTTCTTGGTGCTACGATGTTTTCCAAGTCCTGCTGACATGCCCAGATGTCTTGCCTAAGCAGATCACAGTGAGTTGTACGAAAAAGGGCAGGTGACATTCCATGAAACTTCTTACCAACAGCCCTAGATATTCTTTCTGTTCGGATCTGTTGTGATCCTCAGGTATGAGACGCATATGGTCGGGAAGTGGCACATAGGTCTCAACACGCTCGCGGCGCTACCCACCCATCGAGGACACAGAGTGGAAAGTATAGTGTAAAAACAAGCCAAGAACATTACTTTGGAAGAGACAGGGTCTTCATAGTAGTGGTGGTACTGAGGCGTACTTATAGTCAAAGATCTTCAGAAGACTGAACATGTAGCCATTTTACCACACTGGATTGGGCTTGTTCGGTATGATGTTTGAGGTCGTTTGGCCGGGATGGTAGAGGGTTGGGCATTGAAGCCGCGATTGCAGTGAATGGTTACTTGGCAACATGGAAAGTTGGCAATTGCCCAAAGATCTTCTCCACAAGCGAACTTTTCTGCTGCTGGCGTGCGCAGGGTGGTTCCGGCACAACACGCAATGACATTCTCGCCGCAGTTCTGTCTTCTGCGTTTGGGCTCGACATGGTGCTCCGGCCGCGGACGATCCTCATGAGGTGCAGAACCTCTGTCGCTGCTTGCTGTTTGAGACTGGATTTCGTGATCCTCGATGCTGTCAAGCCTTAGAGAGCCAGAAAGCGCGTCTTTCTGGTGCCACTAGCGTCGCGCGCTCCGACCTTTTTGGGGGGGTTGGAACTCCAGCCGCTCTCTAGCCCGAGGCTGTAGCTGTCCTCGCGAACGATGTCGCTCTCGGGCGGCTTCATAGCTCTGGGAGCACTCCTGGTGTGCTCTTGGCCCCCTTTCTGAGGGCTCGTTGAGTCTGCCTTTTTGCATGCTCTTTGGGGAGAAGTGCTCTTGGAGTGCTCTTGATAAAGTCTCTTGCGGCGTGCGTGCTCTAGAGACCTCTCACTGTGGGTCTGTACCGGCATAATTTGAATTGAAGTTTGTACCTTACACTTTTCAGCACTCAGACAAGTCAGTTGCTTAGGGTCAGCAGCTAGACTGTTCTCCGAACATGCCCACTTACACTCGCAGGATCTCAGGCTTGGTGGGCTTCTGGAGTGCATCAGCTAAGGAAAGCTAGATTCACATGTTTTTGTACATGTAGTCGAAGTTTCAAAAGGCTGTCACAGCCGCATGCCACGGGATTTGACAAGCTGAGTTTGCTCGCTGTTCCAGTCTGACAAGTGCTTTATGGAAGTTGCCTTCATTCAGCCCCATGCGTTGTGAAGACAGGTCTGCAATGTAGGGCAGAGCGCCCCACTCTCCCTGTGATAGAAGCCCTGCTCCCTAGGGGGAAGCCGCGGGAAGCCAGAAACTGGAAACCAGGAAGATAAGCAAAAGCACAGAGCAAACCCACGCTGGACCTGGGAGCTTGTGCCCCTTCTCTGAGCAGTTGAAGTTAAACCTTCGTTTACCCTCTTCACACACTTAGGGTGTGGAGGCAGCATCCGATCTTTAGGTGACGCAGTGAAGGTCTGGCACTCTAAGCTCTACTCCAAAACAATCTACAGCTTGCTACCCCAAACTGCAGAAAGTGGATGATTGCTGGTGAGGATTTGACAGCTACTTGGGCGCCTTGCTTCAACAATCGGTGCTGAAGGATTGTGAGTGCAGTCGCAGGGCACAGAACATTGTATTTCTCGAATTCAGCGCCCCTTTTTGACCCTCCAGAATAGGATAGCATTTCAAGGGGTCCATACCTCAGGACCGACGATCGGGTGAACAACAGGTGTGCTTGGGGGCTTTAGGGTGCAAAGCTCAAGACCAGGCTGTGCAGAGGTTACGGTCAGGGTTTGGTGTTTCTGGAACGCCAGGTTTGCAAGTCAATTAGTATTTTGAAAGATGGAGGTTTTGCTGTTGAGCTTCAAGCAGGGGCCAACCGAGTGGACCCACCTGGCGCACGGTTTTCTTTCAGAACCACAGCTCAGTTTTCAGGCAGTAGCATTAGTCTCAGACCTGGTAGATTGGTTGTGTCATCTCCGCCCCACTATGCAAGTATGCTACATAGAGTGGTACACGTGTGGGAACTTGTGAATCAAGAGCTGGCTAGCACGCTTGGTTGAGGTTCCGTGATGGTTGAAAGAGAGCATGAGCAGGTGTACAACCCCTCAGGCTGCGCACGTCTGAGTTTATACATGTCTTGTACCACCAGAGGCCTCAGCGCGCAATTTCATGAACCCACCTTCGAACGCCTCAAAACCCTTTGCCCTAGAGCCTCTACAGCCCTAAAGTTCGTACGCTCAAGACGTGTGAGCTGTAGTCTAAACTCCTTAAAGGGGGTTATATAGGGGATTAGATAGGGGATTTCTATAGGGGCTATAAAGGGGGATACGTGGAGTTTAGACTATAGCTCATGTGAAGCTTGAAGGTTACCTCGGTGGAGCAGAAGACTACTTCTCTCACTCGCGTTTAGGCAGGCGCTGTTCGTTGCGCATCGTCTTTTGGTGCATGTCAAGATGCCTTAACCGTAAACCCCAAAACCCGAAGAACATCATAAAGTGGCTCTGAGATCGTGCGGGCTAGATATCTCGGTGGCGTTCGTGGCTTGTGGTTCTGAGTTTTTGGCGCTGGGTCTGTCTTGCAACTGGGGTGATTGAGGACGTCAACCGCTATGACAGAAGCTTGAGCGCTAGACCGGCCACTGAGCAACGGTTCTGAAGTCTCGTATTCAGAGCTTTGTGAGATAGCTCCAGCTTAGATTAGAGAAGGAGAATGAGCAAGAGAGAAAGAGAGAGAGAGTGAGCAGCGGAGAGATAAGAAGTAGATTCCTGCAGATAAGACTTCCTGAAAACTTGACAGAAGGCCGAATGCATAAGTCATGCAGGATGCATGTTAGTCCACGTTGAAGGTTGTTAGCCAGGGCATCCAAAGGAGGACTCAGGATAGGAGGTCTACCCTAGCACACTAGCACGACTATCAATGCGATTATCACAGTAGTGATCACGAGTTGTGCTGATTTTTGTCAGGAGGTTGTAGTGCAATCCCGGCCAGGTGGCTATGATCTTGTCGACGGGACGCGCACCGCGTTTGAGCGCCTGGGATCACGCTCAGTTCTTGCTTCGGGTGTCTTTCTCAGGAAGATATCTCCCTCTCTCTCTCTCTCCTCAACCCTTAGCCTTTCCAATGCCAAGGATTACTATTCTGAGTGTAAGATATGGTAGTTTCCCGAAATAGGTGGAACCCAATATAGACCCAACAATAGCATAGTCCTTATCCAGAATCTCGGCTCCTCACTTCCCTTTCTGGGATAGACATGAGAAAGATTTGGAGGCCGGAAGCCCCAAACCAAAGCCCCTACGCTAAACCCCACACCCTGAGCCAGTGAAGTGTGAGCCCAGGTACAATGGAACTTACTCCACTTGGCTCTGGGCGGAGCAGCCTGGATGAAACCTGGGGTTTAGGGTATAGAGCTTTGGCTCCCTCTGTTGAAGTTTCAGGATGTGGTTAACCTGATGTGGTTGAAACATTATGGGACTGTTTTTTTGTTCGTATGCCGTTCGCAGGTTGCCTAGACGAACTTTTGTTTATGATTTTGTATGCTACGACTTTTTGCGACGTTTGGCTTGAATATCCTTATCCTTAAGATCCGGATCTGGAGGTCACCAAGAGTCAAAAAGCCTTAGTGTACAGACGGTCCTAGACCCAGCATCACTCCTGAGAGCATTTGTGACTACTAGACCTTCTATTGAGTTTTGTCCTTCTTGTGTTCCAGTCTTCTAGTTGGCGATTCATGCAGAGGCCATTGCTTCGGTTAGGACAAACTATAGGAGGCGAGTTTCCAATGGGGGGAGTTTATATGAAGGGTATAATATAGGGGGTATATAGGGGCCATGAGGGGTTATATAAGGGGTATGCAAGGCATATGTGAGGTCCCCACATGGTAGCTCCCCTCCTGTAACTGCCTTAGATTCAGTGCATGGTGAATGTTTCAATTTGGGCAGCCTACATACACCCGCAATGTGTTCAAGAGTCCTAAACGACATCCACGTACCTGAGCGAGCAGCAGAGGACAATTGAAAATCCTGGAAAGTTTCTTCATGACATGCCCCCTGAACTGCGAGAGACAAAGCTTCAGAACAGTCACGGTGCCCTGCGAAGGAGAGTCACCAAAATTCTGTCAGCTCCGCGGTCAGAAAAGTGCCTGGACTGAGCATGGAGTAGGCTCAAGTTTGCAGGGTTTTCGTCGCAACATGGCGTTCGATTGTTCCAGCAAGATGTGCTCTCTTGCCTTGCGTTTTGAAGATATGAGTGTTGCCGCCAAATGGCCACAAGTGTTGTGAGTGTCAGGTGTTGCAGTAATCGTTCTCTTCTCCCTACATGCAATGCAACTTTCTTCTCCCTTTCAGAGGCCGTTCTTCGTCTACCTGGCATTTCAGAACGTACATTGGCCACTCCAGGCCCCAGAGGAGTACATGAGGCCAGATGTTTGATTTGCTCAGACTTTGAGAAATTTGGTTTAGGCGGAGGGTTCGGCTTGCAATGCATTGAGGTCGAACTGCTTGAGCTTGCATCGGATGATAGAAACTCTGAGCGCCTCTCGGAGCCTTCGGAAAGGCTCTCCCCTACGGAGAATATCGAATAATATGGAATAACATGGACTAACATCGAGGTTGAGCAGGTTTCGAGTGATTAAGATAAGGGTCATTCCATTATCCGCCAAAGCTTGCTTCTCTCCTTAAGTTGGGTCCTGGCAGGTGTTTTGAAAGGAGCTGGAGGCTTAGAATAGTCCAAGTCTGGATTTTCCAGGACATGTATGATTGATGCACTTCCTTTTTTCTAGCCCTGGACATTGGGGCTAGAATGCCTCCAGCAAGAATCCATGTTCAAGTTCTTGCCTCTACAATATACTATAATATACCAAAATATGCCACAATATATTTCAATATACCATAGTATATTACAATATACTATAACATACCATTGGAAATCCTTCAAGGAACTCTGAGGATGTCGTGCCATGCAGGTTTCAAAGCCCAATCTCAGCCTGTGCCGAAGGCGTTTCGACGGCAAGACTGGGAGCAGCTCCCAGCGGCATTCTGCCTCTTGAGCTGACAAAGTTCGAGCTGCAGGGTCTAGGTTTAGGGAGTACGATTCAGGTCCAGGTTCAAGGTTTGGATTCAGGATTTCAGTGTGAAGTGGTGAGTGTTGAGACCTTGGGGGTTTCTTGGGGTAAGGATATGATTTTTGAGAGGACTCTTCAGGGAGCCCAGCTTATGAATGCTTTCATTGGTGAATCCGATAACAGGTTCAGAAGCTTGGAGCAAAGACAAAGCAGCATGGGCCGTCGCCTGGGTAGTGTTTTCGACTTCCAAGTTCTATGCTTCCGGGGACTTTCCGGGGGCCTTCTAGGTGTTTCTCCGCTCATGATTAGGGAGCCCGGCAAGTGGTTTTAGAACTCACAGAACTAGGGTGCCATCGTTGTGTGAACTTGCTGGGTAGGGTCTTATTCTTTCAAAAGCAGTATTTGCCGGGATCCTTCGCTCAGGGCTGCCTCAGGAGGTGGACATGTGAATCTGCGGCCCCTCCTGAGCGAAAGGCTTCATGTTGCGTGGGGGATTTTTGGGCGTATCCGGGTGCAACCTTAGGTTCGACATTTGCCTTGGAGTGTGAAGGTTAGATTGCAGCCAGTCAAAAGCTTGGAACAGGGGATGCCGCACACATGTGAAACATACAGCAAATGTGTCCCGCAAACACTTACGCGCCCTTCCATTTAGAGCTTGTAGTATTGGGGATGCCAAATGGGTTCTTGTGGAGACCTGTCCACCAAAGTCTAAACTCCTTACAGGGGGTTCTATAGTGATTCTGTAGGGGATTATTTTCGTGGGTAGTAAGGGGGATACTAGGAGTTTAGACTATGGCCCATATATAAGTTAGGCATTTCTAGTATGCAATTATTTAGCGGGTTGGGGGCCTAACCCAATATATTGGGGCCTAGATATTTACAAATAATGGAGAATCAAATGGACGACATGGAACATGACATGGAAACCACCAGATACATGTCATACTGGGATTGCATAGGGATAACATCTCAACAATGGAGAGTTCAATGGAAAAGAGCATGGAAAACGAAACGGGAACTGGGTTAGGTTGCTTTTTAGAAGAACAACGCCGTTCGCCTAGCATGGAAACATGGTTTTGGCTTTACAACCCAAAGGAACAATCTCTCATGTCATATTTCAAAAACCGAAAGAGCCGAAAGAGCAGATTCATTTCGTGGTATGGACTTCCTTGATTGCGCAAAAAATCAGTTGCAGATCTTGGCCGGCTCACATTCAAAGTCGATGGACTTTGGAGGCAAGTGCACCTAATTATGCCCCCAAGCCATGCGCAATTTACCTCTGGTTAGTTAGGAATGAAGGAATGGATCCTTATAGTAGTCCCTCTACAACCCATGATAGTAGTATCCATTTTCTTTTCCATTCCTTCATTTCCTCCTTCTCCATTATTGGGGAGTAACCTTAAACCCGACAGCAAACCCTAAACCCAAACCACTAAACCCTAAACTCTAAACCCTAAACTCTAAACCCTAAACTCTAAACCCTAAACCCTAAACCCGAACCCCTAAACCCTAAACCCTAAACCCTGGTCAGGGTTGCACTGGCTTCCGTGTTTTGAGAGCCCAGGTCTGTGCTATGGCTTCAGCTCTTGACGATGCCGTCGGCCAGGTAGTCCATACACTGAAAGACCAGGGCCTCTATGAGGACAACAAGGGTTTCCATGCTTTGGGTCTTTGTAGTTCGAGGCTGCAGGGTTGAGGCTACTGTTGTTTGTATATAAGAGAAATGAATACGAAAGAGCCCACCCATTTGCCCTGAGGTTCCCGCAGGATCCAGTTGAGTTCATGGGTTGGAGCTAGCCAAACAAGCGGGACTACGACTCTAGTAAGCCTCAGTGACAGTGCTGAGCATTTGCTGCAACTACATGTGGAGGATCCGTCTAGATTGAATCCGTTGAGGGTGCATTGAATTTTGGCGTGGCCAACAGATTGAAGCTTGAACCCTTCGGAGTTTGACCCCTCCTAGATCATGCAGGCAAGCAACGTTTTTGGCTGCAGCCCTGGCACAATATTGTCAAGTTCATCAGGCTGAGAGATCCTAAACACTCCCAAACACTGAGCTGCCCGCTGCTTAATTACAGCTTCGGCTACTTACCATACAGACTTGAATCAGCACTCTAACCCCTGAACCATAGGCCGAATCCCTCAAACCATCCACCCCGATCTGGCGGGATCAGATGGGGTCGGTGAGGACACTCTCATCATCTTCGCATCCGACAATGGTGGGCCAACCAACTTGGATGAAGGCTGGTGGTCTACTCCTGCACAGGGTCCTAAGTACATGTGTAGCTGCTTTGTGAGTGTGTCCTGCACTTTTCCAATTCTTGGACATGCCTCAAATCTAGGGTACTTCGAATGCACCGAACAGAAAATCCTGATTATGGGGATTATCTATAGCATTCGCATACGCCGGAGAACTTTGCCAAGAATGAAGCATGTGGCTTACTATTGTAGGATTTTTTGAAAAAGTTAGGAATCACAATGAAGTTCGCTCTTAACATGTCCTCATGGTGGCTCCTTGCAGGCACTCTTCAAAATCAAAATGCTGTAGGCTGAGGGCCGACGGTAAAGCTGAATGGAGAGGCACTTGGTCCAGCAACTATCCCCTGCGCGGTGGCAAGAACTCTCTGTGGCCTGACTCAGGCATGGGACAGGTTCAGAATGTTTGCATGTGAGGGAAGTCGTGTGACAAATGATATTCCAAGTTTATAGCTTGGCAGCCAGCGTTCTTCATGAACGAGAGGAGAGAGGCTGCGCCACCCGAGACCAGACCCGGGTCTGTACATTCAACATCATTGGTACTTCAATGGCAGCTAGGTCTAGCAGCTAGGTCAATATGGTAGTTTCCCAAAATAGGGGGACTCCAATATAGACCATAATCCATTACAGTCCTTATTATGGGGACCCCCGATAAGGTACCCCCAATTTTGGGAAACCCCCATATTGAAACATGACGAATCGCTGTTTGGTAACATGCAAAGGACGTGCACATGATAATGGCAAGCGGACTTAAGGTGCATTCGCTTTCAGCTTGATGTATAGTCCGCCTTAAGTAGATAGAATATGGCTTTGGGTATATTATAATAAGATCCCCATATACCCCATATTCTATCTACTTAAGGGGGACTATAGGTTGCTGAATCCAATCCTCAGCGGCTCATCCGGACTAAAGCCGACACTCAGGGACACCAACAGGCATTTCCAGCCCCAAAGCTTCGCCCTCAACGGCCGCCAAAAATGTCCCAAAGACCGAATCCGAATGGAAACTCGCGAAGCCAAACCTGGGCATTCCAAGCCCAAATTCTTTTAGGATAATATTGGGGTATATAGGTGTTATATAGGGATAATGGAAAGGAAAATGGAAACTGCTATTTAGGGTTTAGGGTTTGCTAGATGGTAATCACTGATTCTCTTGCTGTTAGTGTGATTATTAAAATGAATGAGCTTTGGACTATTATCAGGTTTTTCAAGCCACACTCCGCGCCTACAAGCCCCAACAGAAGCTCGGATCTTGAGAGACTTTTTGCCAGAGCGAGCCCTAAACCCTAAACCCTAAACCCTAAATCTAGAGCAGAGCCTCCCATAGAATTCAAGAGGAAGTGTTGGGTGAACCATTGGAACCTCTGATGCGCAGACCCTCAAGTATATACCCAAACCGCAAGCCGTCCAAAGCGGCCTAAAGCATCTAGCCCAGGACTCTCAACCCCCGAAGCCCCCCCTGGAACCTTGCACCCCAAACTCCTGAACCAGTTACCCTGACTTCTACATCCTAAAGATGTAACACTCTACACTGTCGCAAACCGTTCTAAACCTTGCCCCCTCGGACCGTAAGCCCTGGACCTTAAAACCCTAAATCCTAAACCCTGAACCCCCAACCCCAAACCCTAAACCTTAAACCCTAAACCTTACACCCTAAACCGTAAAACCTAAACGAACAGTCAAGGTGGGAAGGTGGAACCCGGGTGGCGGCAGCCATCCGAGGCCCAGGCCCACAGAGAGCTTGGGATTGGGTTGTAGGATTTTTGGGTTACAAGGGTTTTAGGGTTTGAGGTTTAGGGTTTAGGGTTTGGGGCTTAGGGTGTAGAGTTTAGAGTTAGGGTTTGGGTTAAGGGGTTTGGGGTTTAGGGTTTAGGCCTAGGAGGTTGAGAGTTTGGGGGTTAGGGGCATAGACACTGCAGGGTTTGGTGATTAGGGTGGAAGACGTCAGGTTTCACCCCAACCTCCTTGGCACTAGCATGATTGTTTGTGTGTTTTTGTTCCAGTTACAAGCTATTTCATGGTTGTCTACCGTTCAATTGAAATGCGTTCCTCAATTTATTTCTTTGTATTCAGCAGGGTAGCACGGAGTGTGTCGCACTGATGCTTTGTTCCCAAGTCATTTTCCCTTCATGCTGAGCAGCCCTCTCCCATTCCATTGTGAAGTATAGCGTGCAAGGAACTCCCCAGAAAAGCAGAGAAGCTCATTTTGTTTGACGGACCTCCCCACAGCAAAGTCCAGCCCCCTCGAATGGCACCCCTAACCCGACGACCCCCAATAGGCCGCCCTTTCAACCCTGTTGCACCCCGAGCCCTAGAAAATCCCACACCCCTGTCAGTGGGATATATAACGCATTATAGTAGTTTCCATTTTCTTTTCCATTATCCCTATTTATCCCCATATTAACCCTATACAAACCCATATGGTAGTTTCCCAAAATGGGGGGACCCCAAATAGACCCCAATATACTATCATCCTTATTATAGGGACCCCTAAAAAGGGTACCCCAAAATTTTGGTAAACCTCCATATTATAATTCAAAGTCCCGCCTCCTCTCAGGCATTCCCAAGGAGCTAGTGGGCACGGTGAGCTATCACAAGGTCCACGCCACTGACTGGCTACCCACGCTTGTGAGGCAGGGTTTGGCACGGTTTAGGGTGTGGGGGTCTGCGATTTGCAGATTTTAGAAGTTCCAAGGAGGACTTGGCATTTACAGGGCCCATGATAAAGCTTCAGTATCTGAAAGTTGGCATTCAGGGTGCGTCAGGGATTTTGGCTTTGTTGTGTGTTTGTGCTCAACATATCCAGGCATTGTATGTTCAGTATACACAGGGGTCCTAAACAGTTTGAAATGATGTCCAAATTCCAAATGTGGGTCCAACTTAAAGTCTATGCGCGGGTAGGTAGAGATGCCCTTCCAGTTTACAACATTACAATTTGGATTCTGCTGTGGCTGTGCAAGTACCTCAAACTTGTGAGTGTATGTCAGCGATATTAAGCTGAGAGGGCGGCCGCTTGTTCAGGCTTATGCAACTTGTGCACGTGTCAATCATCATCAACTAGATATCATATGTTTCCGCGTTTTTCAAAGCAGGTACACCCCGCACCGAAAATGCACCTGGGACCTAAAAACTCTAGCGTTCGTTTGTTTCCTATTTAATGGTTTCTACACAGCTGGAAGCCAATGCAAGCTTCAAACTCGCAAGGCTAGTAGCCGCCTTGGTTGCTAGCATTTTCTCGCAGAGCTTGCACTTCAGGGCGATGACTTTGGATCTAAGGGCCATAAGATGCACGGGATTTGAATTTTTGATTGCCACGTCTTGGGGTCAGATGCACTTCAGATAAGATAGTAGTTTCCAATGTCTTTTCTAAAATCCTTTATATAACCCTTCCATAATCCCAAGAGTATGGTACTTTTCATTTTCTTCTCCATTATACCTCCTATGATATAGCCATAACTGCGATGCTTGCTGGCCCTTTCCAAATCTGCATCGGGCTTGGAGTTGCCTTGAGGGTCACGCGCTACAGGTCGTCTCTTTACGCGCTGATGTTGCGGAAGAGGGATGTGAAAATCATGACCACGCATTAAAGTTCTATAGTCCCCCTTAATCAGATAGAATAAGGGGTATATGGGGATCTTGTTATAATAAACCCAAAGCCATATTCTATCTACTTATCGGGGATTATCAGTTCCGGGCTTCCTGGGAGGTCTGTAGGCGACCCATTCTTTGAGACATTTAGACCGAAGCTCTGAGCCTTGAATGAACCCTTGGCGTGGGAACCCAAGAGGATGGCGGCCAACGACACCGCGTGGCTTGAGAGGACGCCTTTGCAACAAGTAATCTGATGGCTATGGCAGTGGTACATCCTTTCTGCTGACGAAGACAATGATGGTAGTGATAGTGGGTGACACTAGCCCAACCTCAACCAGTGGTGCTCGTTCTAGCGAACGTTTTCTGGTAGAACATTAGGGCCGCCGCGATTTATCTACCATTCTAGCTCAGTTCGAATGCTGAAATCACACGGGGCCTTCCATCAGC
Source organism: Symbiodinium pilosum (assembly GCA_905231905.1). Classification (NCBI taxonomy): domain Eukaryota; class Dinophyceae; order Suessiales; family Symbiodiniaceae; genus Symbiodinium; species Symbiodinium pilosum. Next base: position 77,268 of record CAJNIZ010011126.1, on the reverse strand, counting down.
AATCCATGCTCGAAAAAGGTTTTACCATGAAGTTTTTTTGGTATCCACACGTGGTGCTGCCTAGTGTTGCTTGCAAGGGCAGTGTGCTACTTCTTTCATACTTGTGCGCGGAAGCCGCCTTTCCTCTATACTCTATGAAATTCTCAAGATTGCTACTTGATGACATTTGTATAGTCAGAAGCACTCCAGCACAAGGTTCCTCAAGTTCATGCAGTTATATAGGTGCCATAGTTCCAGGAATTGGCCGGCAGGCGAACCTCGCCTGCAGTTGGGCGATGGAATCGACGTGCCTGGTCTAGATGCAGCTGGCGGGGAGAGGGCTTAGGATTTATTTGGGGATATTGGAGAGTTCTACTGTGAGTACAGGTTGATGTTGCGTGGTTGGTAGAATAGGGGAATCCGAGTTTGGGAGTTAGGGTGTTTGAGATTTCAGAGCTTGCGGTTCTAGTTTTGTGTTTTTTCCGCTTGAAAGTTTGGGCTGTCAGGGTGCATGGGCTTGCGATTTGGGATGTTCTGCGTTAAGGTCTTTGTATCATCCCTGGAGTAGGAGACCATCAACTTCAGCATCTTCCAGGGCTTCTGGAACTTGAAGACGTGGGCGGTAAGTCGTGATCTTACAATTATTGCAGATTTGGGGCGCGGGCAGTCCATGCGTTTGCAATTGAGAACGTGCGGGGTTGATTCCTAGGCAAGTCCCCGGAGTTTGTTGCGTGATTCGCCCCAAACCTTCGAACCCCATACTAACCTTTCAACCCTGAAGCCTTTCAACCCGTAGTCCGGAAAACCCTAAACCCTCCAAATCCCCAAATTCCCCAAACTCCCCATACCCTGAACATCCCGCAAAAACCTTAGAACCCGCAAAAAAGTTACATTCAAGCTCAGGTCTGGGATACCTTCAGCGAAGGCATCGAGGTCCGAAAAGAGGCCATACCTTGCATAATCGAAGCGTGTGGATGCTTGTTCAACACAGGGTTTGGGGTTTAGGGGTTAGGGTCTAGGGATTAGGGTTTCGGATTTAGAGGCCTAGGGCTTAGGTGTTGGGGTTTAGGGTACAGGGGCGAAAGAGGGTTTTCGGGATGAACGGCGTAGTGCGTAGGGTTTAGGGTTAGGTTAGCATCCTTCTTACTATGGAGATGTCTTCCGCAGGGATTTCTGGGATGTTTCGGGCTCACCTGACAAAGTTAAAGGCGAGAAACATCTACTTGGAGGTTCAGGGTGGTTGTAATCCTACGTTTACCCAGGCAAACTATGCTGAGGGGATTTTGTCCTGCCATAGTCTCTCAACAAACTGGGTTGCTGTTAAGGAACTGAATTTAAGTTACTATATTGCGGAAACCATATTAGTTACTATATATACCGTTATATGCCCTTTTTTATAACCTAACTTAAGTTCCTTACCAGCAGCCCAGCAAAGGGGTTCCCTGAAAAACTCACAAGGGAGATTGCTTGGAGGAACTCCCCTCTCATCCCCAATAATGGGGGCTTTAAAGGGATTCTTAGCGGTTATATAGGGGATATATATGGGATGAGGGAAAAGAAAATGGAAACTACAGGGATTCTGGGGATTATCTAGGGATGATTAAGGATCCAGGGGATATGTCCCATATGTCAGGCTTAGGGGGACGCCTTTCTTGGGTTTCTGACCTTTGGAACCCTTGGAGCCCGTTGAAGGACGAGATATCCAAGAAAATATTTCTCACGCGAGTTTGGGAAGGAATGCCTTGCAACAAGTGGGCTACCCGCTAGCAAATAAGCACGCCACGGTGTACATGAGGTAGGACAGTATTACATGTAGGGCTTAGGAAATGGTAGTTTCCCAAAATTGGGGGACCCCAGTATAGACACTAATATACTATCATTCTTATTATAGGGACCCTCAAAAAGGTACCCCTAATTTTGGGAAACCCCCAAATATTGGTGAGTGTACAGATTGGGATGGTGCCAAGTTGCGGGGACAATAAATTAAAAGCCTTGCAGCTCGGGTTTAGGGGACGGGCCGCTAACGAGATTATCTAACCCGGACAGAAAGACGTTAGACCTCCCACAACAAGACGATTAGAGCCAGAAACTCGAAATTCGGAATCGTTGTAGGACAGAACCTCATAGAAAACCCAAGAAGACATGCTTGTTGCCACCAGTTGAACCCAGAATAGCGAAGACCGAGAGGAGAGGAGGGGGGGACAGGACTGTAAACCCGCGCCCCAAAACTTGCAGCCTTGCGCTGTATTTTCATACTCAGGTATAGGGCTACTGTCTGCCATGTCCCCTGAAGCTGGAAGCTTCAAAAACACCAAATAATAGTAGTTGCCTGAAGAGTACTTTCCATTTCATTATCCGTTTTCTTTTCCAACGGGTTCCAACACCAAATCTATGAGACCTCCTCCTCAGCCGCCAGTTAGGCTGTAAAATCGCTAATCCCTCAATGCCGCTAAAGCGCAGGTTCTCCTTGAAGCCCATGCAGTGGATGATCCATCGCAGGTGCTAAACTTTACTTTTTTTGGACTAGGGATGTAGATGGGAGATCAGTGAACACTTCGTTGTATGCCGGAAACGGGGACCAACATTTCGTCGCATCTTCAGTTGAAGTTGTTTTCTAAGTGTATCGCAGTTTTCCCCACGATGTCGCATGCCCCAAGCACAAAGGTTTGGGATTGTGGCTGGGGTAGGACTTCGGGGTTTCGGGTTTTTTTTGCGTTCAAGAAGGTTGGCTGGGATTTGAGTTAGACTCATAGGCAAGGCGGGATTTGGAACCCAATTTGTTGGATCTTTGTTCTACATTTTTTGGCGATTTTGGTGCTAGAACCAATTATTCAGCCTGGGCAATATTTGCAAACAGAGCTCGCTACGCGCAATGCTAGCAATCCTTGGGCTGCACCTGCCTTGTTATATGGGGGTTTTCAGGAACTGGGGCCCATGTTAGAAGTCCGTGCAATGAGGGCTATAGTATATTGGGGTTGGAATTGGGCCCCCCATCTATAGAAACTCCCAAATTGGGGTTCCCGCACTGATAGCTCCGATTTGTTTAGCATTGTGCCTTGAAAGCCCTCTTCATGAAGCCTAAGCCTGTAGAAGGTCTGAGTTAGGGTCAGCGGTGATGATTTTTGTGGGTTTGAAGGGCAGGGCCTGAAGCAGAGAACTCTCAACACAAATTTGATGAAGCATCAGTACGATCGTCGTGGTTTTGTGGTGCTCTGTTCTGAAAAGCGTTCAAAGCCATTGCAAAAGCCCGACGGTTCGCGGCAGTCTTGGCAAGAATTCGAGTTCATCGCGGAAACGCAAGCGGGGGCCATATCCTAAATCCTAGACCGTAAAGAGTTCCACGAAGTCCGGTTGCTTATCTACAGCGAGATTCTCATCGTCAAGCCTTCAAAAGACCAGAAAGAACTAAACTCGATTACCCAAAAGCGTTACATTCTAAGCACCAAATCGGGACATCCTAAATATCGCATGTCACCGCTATGGGCAGGTGGAACACAACGTGCCAACAAGAAAATCCTAAATCGGATCACTACACCACGAGGCGCATGGTAACGGCCTCATCGTGGGCGATTTGAAGCTCCTCCGGTTTGGCGTACAAGCCATGAATCCAAAGGCAGATAGACATTAGGAGGACCCCTGACCCTGCAATAGTGGTATAATCGGAACATAAAGGGACCGTAATTTAATCCTTGTTATCCCTTACAGCCACGGTGGAGGGTCCACCTAAGATAGTAGGTGCAGGGCATAAGTTTCAGACGTTGGTGGCGGAGACCTTATGGTACTTAGGGTTGAGGTTGAGTGCTGCCACCCTCACCCAGTAACAGTCCGCTGTAGGATGTCATCTAGTATACCTCGTATCAGACTGTTACTAGTTGGGGCTGAAGGCAAGGTTATGGTTTGGGATTTAGGGTTTAGGGTGTAGGGAACCGCAAGATCCCTCTGCAAGTGGGCCATGGAGCTGGGCCGTTTCTTGACATTCCGTGTCCCTTTGGGTTTGTGGGCTGTTGGGAGGGGACCTATGCAGGGGACCATCATCTGCAAAGAGGGACTATGTGAGTGTTGTGCCAGGGATGCCCTGACGCATTTCAATGCAGATGGCGCAATAGTACAAGTGGATGTTAGGTCTGAATTCTATTTGCAACCTTACGTGTGCTGAAACCCACCCAAGCAGTCTATCCCTGAAGCCATGAAACCTAAACTTTCTTAAACACCACACATTCTAAACCCTACACTGGCCTAAGCTCATTGTTGGGCCCTTGCATTTCCCAATCATGGGGCTTGATGCTGATTGCGGGAGGCTGGGACCACTACTGCAGAGGCCTAAAGAATTACCAATATTATGGTCCTAGGTCGGTTGGTGCTGATGGGCTAAGTCAGTTGGCCCTACGTTTTCCAAAAAACAGGTCCTAGATTCCTTGTACTAGTTTCATCTAGGATACCTCAAACGGGCCTCAAAATGAATTTTCTTCAACAAAAACCTTGAACCTTGTTCAGCTCTGCTTTGGGGAGGCCTTTTTACAAAGCAGAGCATACCTGTCATGGACCAACCCGCGAGCATCAAAGCGGTAAAGCAATGCAGGCTCCCAACAGAGGGATTGTTTGAATATGAAACTTCGTAAAAAACCTACCAAAGTCTCCTCAGGGGAGCTTCCCTAAACCCTAGGATGCCATAAGTCCGATGCAGAACCTGTTACTGACTAGTGCCGAGAAGTTCCCCATCTAACTCCGGGAAGGTCGAGTTTGGGTGGGTGCCTCCGCCTGGAGAAGATGTTCCTTGGTAGCAACTAGATTTCATTGAAGATGCAAGCTAAGTCTTGATACTCATGACGCCTGCGAAGCAGGTTCCAGAAGAGTGTGCGACATTCATTTTGCCAGAGCAACGTCTACATGCAAGGTTGCAGCACAAACGTGTGATTTTGCATCAGGCTTTTGTGGCCATTGCTTATCGGACCGCAGTTTGTTTTGATGGTAAGGTGAAACAGGGCGAAACCTGCACAGGAAACGTCACTTGCTCGGGTGGCCTGACCCAAGCCGAAACCCCCTTTGTCAGGCTGAGAAGCATGATCGAGCCTTAAGAGTTGGCTGCTTATCTTGGGGCAGAACATAAGGAGGCCCAACAGAAGATGGTGGGGTACAGCTTTCCATTTTCTATTGTCGTTGTTCCGAAGTTCCGACATGAGAGAATTGGGCATTCAGGCATTCTGGGAAGACGTTGAAGCCCAAAACCTTCCAACCCGTAGCACTGAATGCTTTCCTTCCTCGAACTACTACTTAACGACGTCAGTCCCAGACAATTCATGGAAACTCGGGTTCTGTTGTGCTCGGATAGAGCATTTTCTAAATGTATTTCTCTGGCATTGGCCTCAACACAAGCGACACGATCCCCAGGCAGTGGTTCAGGTTAGCAAGCCAATTCTGATGCGCTTGTGTGCATGTGCATATGTTGAAAACTATGGAACTGAGAGAACTGATGGCCGGGTAAGAAGGAAGCTCATTCAAACATTGCGGTGCATCACACCATCAGCAACCAATCAATCATGTTGGAAAGTCATCCGGGAACTCTTATCCCGCTTCTGTTCCTTAGACATCTTCAAGTCCTTTCCCAGCACGCCCATACTGAGAAGACCTGAAGCTCCAAGCCCACAAATTCCTGCGTGCATCTATGGCATTTCAGTATGCAAAAGTCATGCAGCTTCTGAACTCCAAATCCTAAATTCTGTAGTCCGAGATACCTTGCCTTTGAAGACATTAAGGTATTTCTCAGAATGTTACCCATAAGGATCCCCAAAATCCCGTTTTAGTCCTCATACACCCAGAAGGTCACCGAGTGTACTCGGTTATGTCAAGAAGCCTCCACTAGGCTTCCAAAGTGAAGTACCAGATTGGGTGCAAGCTGGAGGATCAACCAGGCCATAGCCTCGCATTGTTCAGGTTGCTTAGATTTCAAATTTCCTTGGGTTTAGGGAAGGGTTTCAAGTGTAGTGCATGCATGGGGTAGGGTTTGAAGTGTAGTGTGTAGGGTAGGATTTCAAGTGTGGGGTTTAGTGTGGCTTTGAAGCGTAGGCAGGGCGTAACGAGCAAGGTAGGCCTGAACATGTAGACTGTTACATGGGTTGTAGGCTGTAGGGTTCAAGGTAGGCTTCAAAGTTTTGGGCCTAGGGTAGGTTTCAAAGGGTAGTGGTTGGGATAGAGGGCTGTTGATATCGTGGATGGTCAGGTCTGCAGCCGTGGTGGGCCTCGGGTTTGAGGAGATAAGGGCTCAGGAGACATGGGGAACTGAGCTCTTTCTTGGGAAGAGAGCGCAGCAGTACAAACTGCAAAATTCTTATACAGGCTGTGGGATTGAATCGGCAAGCTGGTAGGGTTGCAAACTACAGACTGGGATTGAACGTTCCGCCGACTTGCAGTAAGTATCCGGGCAACAATATTGTCGAGTTGAGGTAATACTGCCCTTGTCCTGAAATCGGATTCCCCATTGCCCCGATTCCCCGCAATGAAGGTACTTGTTCCAATTTATTCTGAGTTGCGAAGCGTGGAATAGATGAACGCGGTCTGCAATTTTGTTACTAACAGGCTCTAGTTGATTCTCGGGAGCTTGCTTCTGTCTTTGCTCTAGGATAGGAGTTATACCAGACCCAAGACCCTGAGAGCTGAACGCTTCTGACCAGGGAAGGCTACACCAAGAGCAACGCCCTTGTCTGGGGTCCTGTAGCTTTGTTCTCTAACTGGGGAGTTTCTCCTCGTAAGGATCCCCATATATCCCGAGGTGCCAAACAGGGCCCTCCCTTTTGGAGAAACCCCCGCCTGCCCGGGGAACCGGAGAATGAGCCCGTTGCCAGGCTCCTTGGACTACGAGGAGTGCGAAAGAGATTTCTGCTTGTTCAACATCACAGCCGACCCTTGTGACCTGCCACGCAACAATAATCTTCCCTCGTAATATTGACGCCCCCCACCTCTCAAATATCAATTATTTAAACTATATTCTGGTAGACCGCGCTGGGGATATTTGATCTTGCGGGGTAGCATTACTCATGTTTACCAAGCGGGGGTTTGGCGGTTTCCGGGTAAGGCATTTGTTTACAAGCGTTTTGGGGTAATTGGGGTCATATAGAGTTTAGGGTTTCGCAAAAATAGGTACATAGAGTTGTAATGGAGAATCAAATGGAACATGAAATTCGACCTGGAGGTTTGTAGAGATGTTGGGATCCAGGGTTTTGAAACCATGTCATGTTTTGGTGTGTGTTCACAATACGTTGGAGTATATTATGCAGAACCCTCATGTTTGGAATTATTCCGCTTGTGATTTATGGCTCTAGATCTGCAAACCATGGTGCAGAAAAAGGAACTGCGGGCCAGGATGTTTTAGGAAACCCACGCGCCCCATACGCGCCTGGAAAAGCAAAGTACGTAAAATTGCTTTGGCCTGCGAAGTAGGTGTTTGACAGCTGAGGGATCTACTTTGGACAGGTAGGGGCAATCGTCTTCTCGGACATAGCTTTTTCTTGCACAGATGCTAGTAATTCACCTTTTCCAATTCAATGTGCTTGGCGTTGTCTTTGCTCGACAGCCTGCCTGCTCATTCGTATGCGTCCATGCCTAAACCCTAAACCCTA
>CAJNIZ010011126.1:57624-69597 GCA_905231905.1 Symbiodinium pilosum | reverse complement strand
ATCGTGCTGCAATAGCATCTTCGAAGCCTTTGGGCTTGGAGAAAAGGTCCCACAAAAAAAACAAACCCTAAACCCTAGACCCTAAACCCTAAATCCTAAACCCTAAACCTTTTGGGGTTCAGGATTGAGGGTTCAGGCTGCCGGAAACATGTAATCCAGAAATCAAGGCAGCCTTTGCCATCCGGACCCTCCCTACAGCGTTTAAAGAAGAGCGACCTAGGGTTTAGGGTTTAGGGTTTGAGGTTCGCAAGCAGAAGGCGTCAGACAGGTTTGAAGGTCATACTGTCTTTTCTTTTTTTTGGGTGCTTGTTCACTTCAAGCTGGGGAAGAACAGGAGTGGAGGCAAACAAGGGATGTAAACTCTTGATTCATGTCGTTTTGGTGGCTGAATCAAGAAAGAAGATCACCATTATGCAGGATACATCTGGCAAACAATTGTGACACATTGGAAGATGTCATTTGGGAGCCATGAATATCAGTGGCCAGGAGGCAACCAGGAGGAACCGAGCTCCAAATGAGTGGAACATGACGAGGAAACATGAACATCTAGAAATGAAAAGAGCCAGGAACAGGTGGGAGCGTACATTGTGCAAAATGAGGAACATGAGGAATGAAGATCGATTCTGAAGTACATCAATACAAGGGCGGAACACAACATTAGCCTTACTGGAGATTAGGAGGGAATAAGGGAATGTAATCCCATGATATAATCCTTATATAATACCTATATGATCCCCGTATTCCCTACTCATTAAGTGGCAGAACGGAAAGCAACCAGAATGATGCTTGCAGTGGGTATCGGTGGTGATGGGCGCAGGGTCTGTGCTTCGGCGGCGGCCGTGGTTTGTAAGCTCCGTTAACTTGCCTGCGGTTCGCAAGGAATTTGGGAATCTATTATCTATTATCGAGTTTAGCGTTCAGGGTTTGAAGGGAATGAAGGAACTGATTATACAGGGATTATATTCCCTTGTTCCTTACTAGCCACCAGTATGTTAAATTTCATCCTGGCACAGACAGGGATTGATTTATGTGCCAGCTCCCACACAGTGGCATGTAGCCTTTCGTGCCAAGAAAGCATTGTTGCAGCAGTATTTCTAGATTCTAGACATTGGATTTAGGGTTTAGGGTTTAAGGTTTAGGGTTTAAGGTTTAGGGTTTAGGGGGCATTTGGCTTCGGCAGGAAGGCAGCCATTATTTAGTTTGTCATGGTCATATCAGAGCCTGCATTGGCATTAAGAGTAGTTCCTGTAGTTACACGATGTAGTAGTAATACTGGTATCTAGAAGTATGCACCAGTAGAACTTAAACTCTAAACCATGGAAATGGTTACATCGACTTTTTTGAAAACTAGGATTTCCCGCATAGGGCTCAACGGCCCCAATGTTTGCAGATCTAAGCTGAAAACTTTTTAGCATGCCCGTCCCCATGCAACCCAGGCAACAAAATCTCGGATCTTCCATAAGGGTTCAACAAATACTAAACCCTAAACCCCAAACCCTAAACCTTGTATGTCCCAAGGACCCCTTATTTAGAGAGATTCACGTTTCAGGTGAGTACCACAACTTAGCCAGCCAGCATCCCGAGCTGGTACAGAGGCTCATGCAATCTTGTCTACCTCTAAAGGTTCATGATCTAGGATGCAGGGTTTAGGGTTTCAGGTTTAGGTTGAGCTTTTTCGTCCTTTGGGAAGTTCAGAGGCTTGTGTTGGGCACCCGTTCTGAAGGCTACTCGTTTGCTTTAGTGCCGAAGAAAAGTAAGGAACATGCACCACATAAAGCCGTATGATTCTCGGGTGTGCGAAACTAGTAACTAGAAGCTCGAGACTTTCGACAGCTGCAGTGTTTTTGCTAAGATATCCATCCTTTGCCATTCAGAGTCTACGTAAACTTAGGCGAAGAAGCACAAGAGCAGCCCATGCACTAACGGGGTATTCGGGAGGTCTAGGTAAGTTTGGGCAAATGGTTTGAGGACACATCCTGTATGTTCGTTCGGCTTTCTTTCTTTTGCAGGCTTTACAAAGCAAGCTTTGAGCGTGCTGCAATTGGATTTGGTAGCAGGATTGCGGGAGCCCTGAGGACTTGAGCGGCAAGGAAGGATATGAGCTTCTGCGCTGCAACCACGGCTGCCAAAACCCCCATGCCCAGACCCTGAACGCCACCAGCCCAAAAATGCTCTTGCACCCTGACCCTGGAATCCCCAAAGCTCAAATGCTAATTTTTGAAGCGAAACGTAATCTCAGCTCCCTAAGTGGTGACGCCAACATTCAGATCTTCTCTGCTGAACATGGGCGCCCAAGTCATCAGAAATGGTCTATGCGCCCAGCTATCAGAAGATGAGCATCTACAGGTGCTTGTAAAATGAATATATCTCTTTATCTACACACATACACGCCTCACACATACATCAAAGGCTTGTATTTCAATCGTTTTGCCAGGGAGCCCCGGTGCACCCTCGAATCTCTGCAAAATCCTTTTGCAATTGTAGGGTCTCTACGAAGGGCCCCATTTCTTGGAGAAATCCTAAGCCCTAAACGCTAAACCCTAAATCCTAGACGCTAAACCTTAAAGCCTAAACCCTACATCCTAAACCCTAAGCCCTAAGCCCTAAACCCTACACTGTCCCGTACCCCAGAAAAGGCTGGCCCAGCGCCTGGCCGAGTATCAGAAGACGGCGGTGCCGATGATCTCGACGTGGTGGCCCCAGGTTTACCGGGTTTAGGGTTCAGGGTACATAGGTTTGAGATTTCGGGTTGGGTTTCCGGAGTGGAGCAGCCTGGAAGAAAGAAAGGAGAGATGTTTTCCCATTTTCTGAACGAGGAGGCTCCCTTTTTTTCCGGTTTGTGGTCAGAGTACGGGTGGTGATGCTCCGGATTCAAGCTCTGCAGCTTCGGGGTTGAGTGGGTTCCCGCATCGTGATCTGGCTGGGCTTTGTGAGCGACCTGTCGCACAATCACCAGAACCATCGCCTGTCCAGGGGCGACATACAGTTGTGGCTTCTTCATTCGAAATCCTTATAAGAATCTCAATTTGCGTTGATTAGGGACTCCCCTGTGACATGTTATTTTTATTGCTGATCCTTGTCATAGGTCCTTATTCGGAGTCTTAGGCGCTCCTACTAGTGAAGCTTATGAGAAATCCTGGTTAAGGAGTCTCATTAACGTTCATCATTCATTAGGGATGCCTGAGAGGATCTTGTCAGGGATTGTTCTTGGATTAGTGATCAGCGTGAGAGCTCGGAAGAAACCAAAAAACACTTATACAGGATCCGAGCCAAAGTTGGACAATCCAAAATTCCGACATGGCCTTCTCGCAAAGCCTTGGAACCCTGTTGCGTGAGCTCATGATTTCGGGAGATGCACACTATGGAGCTAATGCCGTTTTGCCTGGACCACTGGCAGCCTCAAATTTGCCGAAAACATTCCGCAAGTAGTATTGCTCTAGCAACCCGGCTACCTTCAACCCTAAACCCTAAACCCTAAACCCTGTTTGATCATGTTTTATTGATTGAGCGTGTGTTCAAGGAAGAGCTGCGGCTGCCATCCTGTGATAGCAAAGGGGGCCTGGCGCCCGTTGCCGGGCTGCATTAGCCACGCCACTCCGCAAAAGAAACAGTAGCTTACTGGGAGCACTATGTTGTTGTTTTATGCCAGGGGAAGCAGCTTTACACGGGTTTTGACATTGGAAGCGTCCCTGTCCTCATACTTTACTACCACTGCAACCTGCAATTCAGCGCATCTTTGTTGTTGACAGACCATTGCTGGACAGCTACTTGAGGTTGGCCAGTTTGCAGAAGCCTGTGGCTGTTAGCGCACCTTCGATTCTTAACCAAAAGGCACCCTCAGTTTTTGAACGAAGCAAGAAACTTAACACCACCATTGAGGCAATGCTGAGGGAGTTCGCTGTGGTTCTTGCAAATTGCTCACATAGGTATCGCTTTTGGCATGAAGAGCTTCTCATGCCCATCATCGATGCCCTTTGCAACGCCCTTCTCACGACTGAGGAGTTGCATGCCATGGACTGGTGTTACCGATGTTGACATGCGTTTGTACACAGATAGATGTGCGGGCAACGCTTTGCACTCACCCCCGAAAATGTCCAATGCTGCGTCAGGGCATCACTAGCAGCTGCAACGAGCGATGCTCAATCCTCAACTGCTACCAGTAACAAGTTTGTGAATGGAGGAAGGGATCCCTCTAGTGGGCCGTACATCATCCCCAAAGTATGGCAGTTGCATTTTCCTTTACACTTGCTGTTCCAGATGCCAACAAGTTGTGATAGCCCCTCTCAAATTTTATGTTTTTCCAATCTTCCTTCGCAAGGGCTCGGGAGGAATAGGAAGCTATGCAGCCATACAACACAGCATTTCGGTGCACCAACACGCCGCCTGCAAGAATTTTCTTTGTATCTCCCGGTATCTCGCAAGCATGGATCACTTTATAGGCTCAGCATCTGACACTACAAAAGGCTTGGTGCAGCTTGGTTCCTTAGAGAGAGGCCGCAGCAATTTCCAGAGCCCATAGTCCCCCTTCATACGACTGAATATAGAATTGCGCAGAATCATAGTAAGATCTCATAGACCTCGTATTCTATCTACTTAAAGGGGACTGAAGAGCAAAACGTGCACACTTCATTATTGAGTGGAGGCCTTTGCCCAAGCTATCCGCAACTCCACTGCTACGAAACAACATCATTGCAAGCTGAACCCCCTAAACTAGCTGGTTATAATATTTGGGTTATTTAGGGTTGTATAATATAGAGTTATAGTTATATCGAGGTTATTTAGGGATAATGGAAAAGAGAATGCAAACTACTATATACACCCTAAACCCTATTGGGGGCTTTGTCTTCAGGCAGCTGCGCAGTCGTCACGTGCTTCTGGCATTTTTTCTTCCAAGACCTGCCATATGCATGTTGACATTCCTCGCGTTGCATACCCTTGCACTGCCCAAGTCCTCAGCTGCAGGACATTCCTCCTCTCATCCCTGAGAATTGCATGGCAAAAGAATCCGCCATCCTTGAGAAACTCAGCAAACCTAACTTGCTTTGCCTTTGCCAGGAACCAACCATCTGATCGATGGACTGTTGTGAACGTTACAGTCCCCAAACATGGAGTCAGTTTCTGAAAAGCATGACTTGTTTTCAGAGTGGCTGGTTCTGCCCTCGGCAAATTCCCCTACACAGTTTGGAAAATCAGAATCCCTGGAAGATGTCATTTTCTCGTCCATTTCTTTTCTCTCTTGTTTCATCCTTCTAGATCACAGTGGTGGTCTCCAAGCAAAGCAACATGTTGTTCTCTCTTTCATGACAGTGGGTGTGAAGACCCTGGCTCGTAAGAAGCGCTTGAAGTTGAATCATGCGGTTTGCTTGAACTTGCCACCAAATCTAGTCATGGCAGTTTCCCAGAATAAGGGAACCCCACTATGGACACCAAAGCTTTATAATCCTTCGTATGGGGACCCCTAACAAGGTAGCCCTAATTTTGGGAAACTCTCACATCCAGACCTTTGATGACGAAACTCAGGTGTGACGCGCCTGATCCGGAGTTTTCGTGGGCCGAGCATAGTTTCGTAGTTTAGGCTTTGGGGTTTTCGGTGTACGGTTTAGTAATTTAGGATCCACAAATCAGTGCTGTATCGTGAAACTACTATTCGCTTCAGGGTTCAGGATGTAAGGCTTGGCAACTTGGTGTGAGTTTCAGGATCTTGGTTTGAAGGGACAAGTGAGTCCTAAACCCAAGCCCTAAGCCCCAACCCGTAACCCGTAAACCCTAAGCCCTAAAACCCTAAACCCTAAACCTACACCAGTTCCTGTAGCATTTGGGATGCAGGGTTGAAGGCTCAGGGTTCAGATCTGGGTCGTCCCAGGGATCTTCTCCATGACATGGCTGGGGACCCTGCCATAGGCAACCACCCACAATACCTATTACTATTCTTAGGGGGATACTAGGAGTTTGGACTATAACCCCTATAATTCCCTATATAGACCCAGTTTCCATTTTCATTTTCCATGTTCTCGTCCATTGGATTCTCCATTGTATCGACAGGCTCCATGGTGTGGCGCGCAGGTTTGAGATGCATTGGTCAGTTTTGTGGGTCATTGGTTCCTAATAGGGATGTAGTAAGCCACTATGGCCTTTACACTCCTTAACGGGTTTTGGTAAGTTAAAGACTAGAAATCACGTCCAACCATGACGCATAATGTCAGGTTTGGTGGATTTGGGGAATTGGGGAAATGGACTGTTCGGACAAGCCGCTTTCCTGTCTTGGTTGACTTTTTGAGTTGTGCAATATTTGTCAACAACTATCAAGATAATCAGTGGGGTCCCAAGTACTAGAGCTCCATGAGTCCTGAACGGCAAACTCTCAGCCCCAGCCCTAGAGTTATTATGTCCTTCAACTTGAAAGCCTGGGATTCTCGACTCAGATAAGCGTTTCGTTGAACGCTGAGAACAGCTATCGTTGGAGTTTGGCTCAGGGCTTAGGAGTTAAGGGTTTTGAGGTTTGCAATTTTGGGGTGTTGGGTTTAGGGGTCGTTGGAAGGGCTGGTTCATGCCGTGCTTGGATCCACTTGGGATTGCAAGCGCTTCTGCATAGCGCCATGATGCGTTATGCGTGCGTTTCCAGACATCGGAGAACCCTGTGAGGCACCATAATTGTTTCATAATCCCCATATAACCCCCATAATTCCTACATAATCCCTATAGGTCCTCTGATAAAAGAAGTGCCAAGTTTGGGGCACTTCGTTTGCTAAAGCCACGGTCTGGAGCTGTCTCAATGGGGCGGTGGTCCTTATTGTAGAGACATGCTAAATCCTTAAGACCTAAACCCTGAATCGTCAGCCGCGTAGCTGTTTGAGGACTGTTGCGCAGAGGAGGTCTGGAGTATGTGGGGCACGAGCTCGCATATTTCTGTTGTCTAGAGGTGTGTGAGACAGTGGTTGAGCTGGGATCTTATGGATATATGGAGGTAATGCGGGATTCCAGATTTTTTTGGTTTCCCAAAATTAGGGGTACCATTTTGGCGGTCCCTATCATAAGGACTAAAGTATTTTGGGGTCTATATTGGGGTCCCCTTATTTTGGGAAAGTACCCCTAAATCCTAAACTCTAAATAGATTTCAGCCTCAGAAAGTTTGAGCTGAATATGGAGACCGTCCCCACCAACTCTAGCGCTGTAATAAGCTGAATGCTCAAAATCTACAAGCCAAAGGCTAGACAGACCTCCATATGACCGCTTCCCAAAATCTGGGGTACCTTTATGAGGGTCTGCAAAATACGGATTCATATATATATAAATATGTATATGTACAAATAGATATAGATAAACATATATATATATATGTATCTATTTATATTGGGTCCTCCCACTTTGGGAAACGACCAGATGTCCTCAATGGCACAGCCGCAGACTCCGACCTCATCCTAGAGGTCCGCATCCATTTGCAGGCCAAAAGGTGCCAGCAGCAAACGGATCGGCCTGGGAGAAAAAGCAAACTGAAATCAAGTTAGTATATTGGGGAAACCAGATTATCTACTGTTATATACATATATATATATATTTTTATTTTTATACGCACACTCATTATGGGGGAAAACATATTATTTATCACATATACCCCATTCTGGGGATAGATGATGTAAGGTCACAGCACTTGGGGTAGTTGCTTTTGGTCCTTAGCGCCCTTGCTGCATGACCGTTCACTGGCTTTGGCATCCTTGCCTCATCCTTGCTAGTGGTTGGTAAATGAAATATAACCCCTATATAACCCCTATAATCCCTATAGTTTCCGTTTTATGTTCCAATATCGCAATATAACTCGATACAATCCCCGGTTAGCAATCTTTCTCTTCCATCCCTTCACTCCTTACTAGCCACCAAGTAGGCCTCTCTTGCAGCTTCTGGACAGCCGTTTCAGGGGAGCCCTCACTCTGTTTCCTGTGTCAGTGAAATGTTTTGGCACAGGCAGATTTGCTGATTTCAGTGCATGTAGTCGTCTTATTGCATTCAGTTCTGTGGTGACAAACTCCTGCAAGAAGCCCTACTTACCAGTATTCTTACAGCTGTGATCATTCCTGTATGTGGCTCACACTTCCCTCGCACTCAAACGCAGTCCCTAATGAGTGCCCGACATGACTTACCATACAATGCCAGGTTATACTGGCAGTGGTCGAATTACATGTCCCATTCTGCATCCTTCTGGCGCTATGCGTAGACTACTGTCTTTGTACATTCGTGTTCACAAAAGGGCCCGAAATTTGACTGCGATCCAGGCAGGCCATTGCAGGAAAATAGCTACCGCCTTGATCCTACTTGACGAGGAGTTTCGATGTTGGCACTAGGAATGGAAGTCCCAAAACCTGCACCTTGCTTCTTCCATCCCTTAGGACCTGGCGGAGGTACAACAGGGTCTAGATCTGTCAGTAGCTAGAATACCGCTTTGGGTATATTGCAATTTAGGGCCCCATATACCCCATACTCTATCTACTTAAGGGGGACTATAGGGTTAGTCCTTTGCAGCGGACAGCACCTTTGGTTTCATTTTGCCTAGAGGTTCCCAAGTGCTGAGGCAACTTCTGCTTTGAGTCTGAGAATCCGATGGGCTTGCATTGATTAGTGTCCCCAGCCCGGCCGATGCAGAAGAGCCCATGTTTAAGCATGGCGTAAGAAATGAGATAATACTAATATTAGTAAGAATAATAGTAATAATAATATTTCTAGTAATAACCGTACTACTAGCAATAATACCAATGGACAGTTTCTAGCGATTTCACGTACCCTCAACCAGAAGACCCTAAGCACCACAAAATGAAACCAAAGCCTTCAACCCCAAAACCATTGGTTTAGGGTTTAGGGTTCAGGGTTCGCTGTTGCCCTGAATGCTGGCTTTTTCCCATTGCTTCGGCCAGAACGAAGCAGCAGAACGCAGCAAAGAACTTCTTCCGGAAAAACGAGGCGGGCTAGTGCATCATCCTCTGTGAGCTTATTATTTGGGATATTCATGGATTCAGGGGCTTGTCCTTCCACATGTCTGTTGGGGTAACCCGGGGGGCCCAAATTTGGAGAACTGTGCATATCCAGGTTTCACGAAAAGATGCTTCCCAAAATTAGGGGTACCCTTTTGGGGGTACCTATAACAAGGAATGTCGTATTTTGGGGTCTATATTGGGGTGCGTAAGACCGCTTTGGTAGCAGTGCGCATGAAGGGGCACGCAACAAGGCCTGTAAGTCCTTTCATATAATCCAGTTAAAGCAACATGTTGTCTTTGCAGAGAGAATATAACCCCAATATAACCCATATAACCCTAACATTTAAACCCTATAGTCCCATTTTCTTTTCCATTAATCCAATGAATCCCATGCCAAGCCAGGCCTTTTTGAGGGCAACTGGAGTGCGAGCGGTTCAGATTTGTTCAGAGGGAATCAGGCGGGGTAGATCCATTCACTTCAAACACACAGCACCCTGTGCCTTCCAGGAGTTTTCTCTCTACAGGGAGTCCTTCCCAGAGAGCCTCTCTGTTTGCGTTGGGGTTTACACTGAGATAGCATAGTCCCCGCTCGCTTCAGGTTTTCCTTGGTTCCACCAACTGTATAACCTAACGGTACCAGCCGTTGATTGGGCTTTCACCCCCTTTGTCACTACCTACCGGCCAGCAATGTCATGTTTGCATACCATCGCAGGCGGACCAAAACGATCTCGTATGTCGTCGCAAGCTACACGTCGGTGTTCTGTTCGGCAATGCTGTTTACTCTGTCGGTTAATCGCATGTTCGAGTTGTTCATTACGTACGGGTTCCGCTTCTCTTGACCGGGCCTTGACGTCTCAAAAGTGTGAAGCGCCTTCGTGGGACGCTTCTCGCGTTTTGGTCGTGGCATCCCAAGAGGCAGGAGTCAACTAGATGCGGCACTCTGTTGTCGCTCTTTTTGTCATTGTAGCTGTAGTGCGGCCCTCGGATGCCCAAAGTTGGCAGTTTAAGTTGGGTGGCGTGACGTTAGTGCTGCTTTCGTGCCTCGGATATTTTACACGTCTTTACGTCTTGACGCGAGGCCCCTGTAATTGCGGGGTGTGAAAGCCCATGAAGGCAGCTTTTGGCCCTGTACACCCTGAACCCTACAAGCTAAACCTAAACCCTAAAAACACCTTTCAACTTGCTTGCGACATGGTCGGCTCACTTTAGGCCAAACTCATTTGAACATGTGCTTCACAGGAAGCTAAAAGCTCAAATGGCCGCAATGCATCATGGAAATCCACAATGCTTTGGGCAAGAAATCCCAGTAAGTATAAAAAAGTAGGAGGTGTTGTCTCAGACTTATGCTACAACCTCTAAGCCAGAGCCATGGAACCATCGAGAGAAAACTGGGAGTCTCCCAAGAGAATTCCACAGAATCCTTAATTTAGGGTTTAGGGTTTCGGGTGTAGACTCAGGATTTACCCTCCAAATAACCATAGAACCCCTACACTTTTTGACAAACAAACTACATGATGCCTTCGAGCGGACCAGCACGCTGCTGAATCCTGACGTCGTGCCCTCGGTAAAGCCGGGCTTGATTTGAAAAAGCATTATGCTGGTAGCCTTTGAGACCTGAGTTGCAACAGTAGCCCTGATGGAGCATTGTTGCATTTGCCTAATAAAAACTTTCTTATATACGTACGCATCTATCTATCTGTCTATTGAAATGCGCACACGTATGTAGATGGGTTTTGTATTTCGAGATCAGGGGTTTGGGTTTCGGGATCTGGGATTGGGATCTAGTTTTGAAGGCTGTGTGCAATAAGTCTGATTTCCTGAGTTCTCACAGTTTTACAGAGCAAGTATGTTCTGGCAACATGGGTGGCCTTTACAGCCTGAGCCTCAAGCTTCGTGTAAAAATCATGGTGGACGAGAAAGCATTCTGGAGCTTGGTAAATGTCAATTGCGGTTATTTTTAGGTTTAATATAGGGTAATGTTAGGGTTATATAGGTGTAATATCAGGGTTTATACTGGAAAATCAAATGGAAACTAATATGTTTTGTGCCAGGAACCCTGTCAAAGTAAGGATTTGACAGCAGTCCATATTCGATTTTATCCGGAAGAGAGAATGAGATGCTTCTGGTTGTCACGTGCTGCGTATCTGAGCTGCGGGTCAGGGGGAAGCATTCTAGACAAAGATGGCGCATGCAGTTACAGTGGCTGTCATGTATGCGCTTTCACCTCCGCTCCTTTGCACAGAGACGCCAAGTTAGACAGTGTTGAAAGGCAAGCTTCATTCCTGGGTACTTCCCCGATTTTCTTCAGATTTTCCGATGCAATCCTCAATGAGGTCGCCCCATGGACTTGAATGACTGGCGGGCGACAATCGCCAGAGCGACGTGGCTGACACATTTAATTTGGGCGGATATTTCCTCCAAGTACCTCAGGAGGAGGAGGGGGTACTTCTACTGCTGCTCGCACAATGGACAGGAAGCGGCAGTTGTATGGAAGCAGTCGTAGCTGCATTAGTAGTGGCAATAGAAATCGGAGGGGACTATGAGCAGGAGTGGGAGCGGGGGTAGAGGAGGGGGACAGTAGGAGGCCATCCAGCCCTCTACCAATAGCTATCAACAGTTTCGCCGGCCCCAGCCCCTTGTATAAGCTGTTTTCGCCGAGCGTTATTGGCTTTGGAAAGAGGTTTTGAATTTCATGGGGCTTTGGGGGTACCTAAATAATGATATTAATCTACATGCCAGAACTACATTGCTTGCACCACAACCCTGTCTTGCCTTTCTTCTAGGCATGTAAGGGAACATGGCTTCACAGCAGCAGCAGTACCAGCAGCAGCAGCAGGAGTAGCAGTAGCAGTAGTAGTAGTGGTGGTAGTAGTAGTAGTAGTAGTCGTAGTAGTCGTAGTAGTAGTAGTAGTAGTAGTAGTAGTCGTAGTAGTAGTAGTAGGCGCCCCCCCCCGCCTAGGCACTACCGTTGTAGTTAAAATGCATTGTAGATAGGTTGGGGAAGGGTGGG
>CAJNIZ010011126.1:12735-57524 GCA_905231905.1 Symbiodinium pilosum | reverse complement strand
CCATCTTAATCTACATGGCTCTTGGTTTAAGTCACGGACGCCCAAGATACATTCCTGGACTGGCTCAGTTTTTTTTTTTTTGTGGGCCCTGATTGTGAGGGCCGGCATGGCACCTTGAACTCAACGGTCCAATATAGAAGCTTCCTGACAAAACAAGGTTTAGCACTAAGGTTCAGGGGCTTTGAAAGATCTAGCCCCGACAAGATCAAGCTCAAAACTTCAACCCGAAGGCTGTAAGCCCGGATAAGCCCTGCGACCTTACTGCCAATCGTTGCATGGAGATTCGAATTCATCCGCGGAAAGCCTGGATACCACCACATCAAACAGGATCCTTAGTAGCTAGGGTCAGGGGCACAGCATACTTTGAAAGGCGCAGATGGTTGCCGACCTCTTTCGTGCAAGGGTCGAGCAGGAATTGGAGGACACCACCATTGCTCATGCTCCTCTCGTCCTACTGATTACTCCCTCGCCCGCGGATATTTTCATGCTACCATCACTGCTTCCACCCTACTGCTGCCACCCAAGCCGCAGAATTTACCACCGCTCACCTACCATGCGCCCGCCACATCCCCACGAGGACTCGAGCTCACCGTTGCGTGTCCTTCTATTCCTTCTCTTCCTGCCAGAACCATGCTACCTTGTTGCCCTGAAGCCTACACCTTCTGTGCTGCGACAGGAAGAGGTGGAAGTTTGGAGGGTCGTGGACTACACTGGCGACCTAACGAGGAAGGCCTGTACGCCAAGAGACACTCATGTTCAGATACTTGCATGGGTGTGGGGGTCAGAGGGCCGTCTTCCCTACACAAAGCCTCTCAATCGCAAATGCTCCTCGAGTACAGCCTGACGGGTCCTAGCAACGAGACTGCAGCACAGACAGCACATCCCTGGGTCCTTTTTCTGCACATCTCCAGGCAGATTGCTGTAATTGATGGAGGAAACGTCGTCCTTGGAGAGTGCAAAGAGATACTATCCAGTATATTCGTTGATGAGGACAGCAAGCATCCCGATCCCAATTAGAACACTGATGAGAAGCATGGACCGTTTCAGGAAGCTTTGGTGCTGGAAATTTTGCTGCAGGAAATGCAACCGAGATCCAACCCGGTGTGTGGGTCTTTCGTTCTGGACCAACTTGAACCTGAGTGCCTCACTTTCACACCTCAACATGCACCGGTCTGACAGTCCTGCTGAGCAGCGGAAGCGAACAACTAGGCAGCAAACCGCTTTCGCTGCCATGGCTTTGTTTGGAGGGCTTTCCTGCTTCAGTATACCTGAGCACTTCTTATGCGTTCCTTTAGCGCTCGAGCATTTGCCCTGCACAGATCTAGATTCTGATAATGGACGAGAAAAGGGGAAATACTGCAGTATGTTGTGATGACATGGGGATAATGGAAAAGAAAATGGAAACTACTCTTTAGGCATAGAACCCTATATAGTCCCTTCTAAAACCCTAAATAGTAGTTTCCATTGTCTTTTCCATTATCCCCATACAGCCCCAATGTACTATAGAAAACGGATATTATTATCCTAAACCCTAAACCCCAAACCCAAAACCCTAAACCCTTAGACCCTAAACCCTAAACCCCAAACCCTAAACCCTTTTAGGTTTGTTCTTGAGTATCGCCCCATCCACGCATGCAGGCCATCCTCAAGGTCATGATTGGTGAGGACCCTGATTTGGGGATGTGTCCTGCTGAAAGGTGGAGGGTCCGGACACTTAGAACCGTTGGCGGTTCAGGCTTTAGGGTTTAGGGTCTGGGGTTTAGGGTCTAGGGTTTAGAGTTTAGGGTTTAGAGTTGAGGGTTTGGGGTTTAGGGTTTAGAGTTTTGCGTTTAGGGTTTAGGGCATCAGGGTTCCCGAATCTTGGTAATGTGTTTCCATTTAACTAGATAGAACAAACGTGACGTATTGATTTTTGAAAAGAGCTCAGTCAAGACAAGATCGCGACCAGGGCAATCCTTCTTTGCCTTCCCCTTGTCATGTGGCTACATGTAGCCGCTTTTGTATTCGGAAGGTAAATAGTTCGGGGATTGAGGGGAAGGGTAGGTTTACAGTTCGCGTCTTGCTAGGACCTTAACAATTCTTGGCTTGCTCCTTGCGACCTGGAGATGTGTGTGAATGCAAGTGTTTTTAACGTGTATGAAAATATGCGTCAAGACGTGGTAGACATAGGCCTGGTCCTGGTTCCCTTTGACGGGATGCAGGTTCTTCAGCTTCTTTGGCATGGTCTTTTCTTCGGGTCCTAAGATGATCCTAAACGAGCAGCTTTGAAATGTTTTTAAAAAAGATGTTCAGGTTCCCTGGCAGTTAGAGAGATCTTAGCTCCATGGTAGCTCGACAAAATTGTACGCATAAACCAGCCTAGGCAAACTACATTGAGAACCGATCAGACCTGAGTGTCTTGACCGCAAGCGGACCGCAAACAAAACAGCTGAACAACTTGGAACATATGTTCCTCTGCAGGTCCCATATCGCATAGCATGTGATTCCTGAAAGCATCTTCGAAGACTGCACTGATTATTAGGGCTGCAGCAGTATCTCCTCTAAGTCGTAGGAAAGCCCATGGCAACATGGGTACCAGTATGCTGAGCACCGTGCTTCGTGTGGATCTTGATGTTTTTGGAATCCCATAACCTGCATGGTAACAACCCTAGACCCTAAACTCTAACCTCTAAATCCTAGACTCTAAACCTAAGCCCTGGAACCTAAACCCTAGACTCTAAACCCTAAACCCTAAATCCTAGACCTTAGACCCTTAACCCCAGGCCCTAAACCTCGACCCTAAACCCTAAACCAGTAATGTTCAGACCAGGGTGTTCGGCTTATAGCGTGGTGCAGGACGACTATGTCCACCTCTATGCCACCAGGCACGGCTGAGTGAAGATACATGGGTCTAGGGTTTAGGGTTTAGGACGTCTAGGGTTTAGGATTTAGAGTTTAGAGTCTTGCGGTCCGTTGTGTGGGTCCTATATCAAAGCATGTTTTCGCTAAGGAAGATGAAAGGGCAGTGTTTTACCAATTCTCCTTCAAAATCTTTCATGTAGGGACCTCCGCATGATCCTCTTGTAGTCCCAAACACATCCCTGGAGTGCTTGAGGGTACCGGTACCCTTTTCAGAAACTCCTATATCCAGGAGCAAGGCTGTGGTGGTCAGCCTGTTTGATGGAATCCAGAAACTATGAGGACAACAAAGGGCTTTCCCATCTTTTTAATACCAGATTCGGAGCCACTGCAGGATTTCACCCAGTGTGGGACTTTGACAGGAGGATTTCAGTTTAAGGGTTCAATGTCTAGGGTGCAAGTGTCTTCAACCACAAACGCCCGGAGCCTACAATCTACAACTGCAATCCGGACCCACACCCAACCCAAAAACCCCCTAAATCCCAAAACGCGGTTCAGGGTTTAGTGTTGGGGTTTAGGCCTATACCCCTAAGCCTGGAAAGTGAATGAAATCCTTTAAACCCCTATCTATAAGGTTTCAGGTTCAATGCCATGATCAGGTCGAATCGCCATGAGACCTGGTCCTGTCTCTACGCCCCGTACAAGACTGGGAAGTGCCTGCGCGGACCCTCGGGAACCTGCCAGCGTCTTTGGGGGGTCGGGTTCAAGGCTAGTAAGTTATAGTAAGCATAGCAATAATGGCTATAATCAAGGTTCAAAGAAACAAAGTCTGAGGCATCTAGTAGCCCTGCAGTAGGGAAGCCTCTTGTCCCGAAAGGTCATAGCACCAAGGAATGATGAGGTTCCATCCACAATCATCAATCTAGTCCGCTAGAATCCTAGTCAAATTGGGACCCCCAAATTTTCGAGAAACCCGCATTTCTGCATTACCCCGGGGACCTTTAGAACTGCTGATTTAAATGCATTCACAGGACCAAGGCGGAGGCTAGGGGCAGAAGAGGCTTGGGGTTAAAGTTCAGGGTTTACGATTTAGGATTTGGAGTTTAGGATTTAAGGTTTAGGGTCTCCAAACCTTCTAAGGCTTGCACGTTTTCTTCGTCTACCTTAACCTACTAGGTCTATCGAGGTTGAGGGGCCCCTGAACCCGAATTTTGACCGGCTAGAACCCTGCAATGATACTACATCCTTAAACCTCAGCCCATTCCATGTGAGCTATAGTTTAAACTCCATAAAGGGAGCTTTATATGGGGATCATATAGGGGAGTTATAGGGGTTACTAAGGGGGATATGAGGAGTTTAGACTGTAGCTCATGTGGCTGCAGAGGCTGGACCAGACGGAGGAGTACTACTTTGAGTTGCCAGAGCGCCGATTTTGCAGCGAGAGGCAGAGGGGTGGTTTTCAGTGCCACATGCGGGAGTTTCTCAAAACATTCCTTCATAATAAGGGGATCCCAAAACCCTGTGCATTCTCGCACGCCGCTACGGTCCCAGCATGTCCCAGCAGGTACGCCAACTTTCAGTCTCCAATCTGTTCCCGCACAAGTCTGATTTCCAAAGGCTGCTGGAGCACTAAAATCAGATTTAAGCAGAGAATTTCAAAGCCTCACGGGCTGCCAAGCACGTGTGAGCTATGGTCAACAGTAAAGTCCTTAATGTAGTCCCTTATAAGGAACCCATGTCCATTAAATTATGTAGGGAATATTGACTGTAGCTTGTATGGGCATTGATCTCAAGGTCCTTTGGGCAAATTATTTGGTGTCCCTGCAGGTCTATAGTACAAGGGCAACACAGGAGTATTTTTCCCATGATTGTTGATCAACTGCCATATATCTATGCTGCTTCTATATGCGCGTACCTAAATATGTCGTAGATTTTCTCTACATATGTACAGGTGCAGCAAGTCCCAAAGTCCGGCAGCCCCGCCGCTATACAGTGATAAGCGTAGCCCCAGACAGACTATGAGTCCCTAAGCCCCCAGGACTATAGCCTCAAAATCTAAACCCCTAAATCTCAGAGCCTAACAGAGCCCAAACCGTGGCGGAGAGGGCACGCCT
Source organism: Symbiodinium pilosum (assembly GCA_905231905.1). Classification (NCBI taxonomy): domain Eukaryota; class Dinophyceae; order Suessiales; family Symbiodiniaceae; genus Symbiodinium; species Symbiodinium pilosum. Next base: position 52,572 of record CAJNIZ010011126.1, on the reverse strand, counting down.
TTCATAACATAGGCCCTCATGTTTGAAGTCGGTGTAAGGAGCTTATCTGTAAGGAGTTGAAACTGTACGCAGCACTCGTCTCGTCGTGATGAGGATGATGCTGATGTTGATGATGATTGTGATGGTGGTGTTGGTGAAGGTGAAGGTGATGGTGATGGTGATGATGATGATGATGACTATGAAGGTCGCCAATCTTTCATAGAACGGTGTGCGCTGCTATCTCAGGGCGATTTTCAAGGGTGCGCGTACTACCTCTCTTGATGCTACCCCACTGATGTTCCGCCTAACTAAGTGAGGCTAATCATAGGGGAACCTTGTCGGGGGGTGACGCTGGCGGTGGACTATGGAAACCTCTAAAGTTTACATGGCAGTCTCTATTGCATCTGTGCCTATGGGATTTTCGGCTAGCACGCTAAGCAGCTGTTTTTTCTTCTTGTGACCTTATGGTTGTTTCTCATACGGCTGATCTTCTTCTGCTGAGGCTTCTGCATGTTTGTTGTCATCATAAGGTATTGTCTGGGTATTTCTCATCATGATCGTTCTAGGCACTCCTCAACAGCAGCCCCATACTCCTGTCATTGTCCCCGCTTTGCCTGGTCCCAAACCCTAAACCCTAAACCCTCAAATCCAGATGCTGCTCCAACCTGAGCACAAACTGAAAAATGAAGTTGGGTGCACTAGTCATCAACTTCGCCGCCTGAAACCCAAAACCCAAGTGTGGGGTCTATTTAGCAGTGCCCATTGTGAGGATCGAATCATATATATATATATAATATACACACTACATCATGTGTATTATGTATGTGTGTATATATATATATATACATGTCTGTTCTGTATATATGTATAAATATGTATATACAGAGCATATAGTCCTCAGACAATTGGGATTATATACGGTTCTTGTCTTGCGGGTATGTAGGTGGGATTCCCGTTTCCCAAATCTACAGCCTTGCGCCGCTGCCGAGACCCAAGACTCCATGGTTGTCCCAGGTAAATCTGAAGACTCCCTAAGCCCTAAATCCTAAACCCTAAACCCTAAATCCTACACCCTAAGTGGTCTTGTTGCATCATGCCTAGCTACTACGGGAGTCCTACTATAGTCCCCGCCCTTAAGTAGATAGAATATGGCTTTGGGTATGATCCCCATATACGACTCTACATTGAAGAGCCGCCTAACGGAGCGCCCTTGGAGCTCATTCTTTGACCCGGTGTTGTCTTACACGGTGTGAGGGTTAAGGGTTCAAGGTTCAGGGCTTAGGTTTAGGGCTTCGGGCTTGGGGTTCAGGGTTTAGGGTTTAGGGCTTTGGATTTCTATCCGGCCTTAGGGTTTAGGGTTCAAGGATTGGGGTCCATCAGGGTAGTTAGCAGCAACTAGTGTCCAACCATGTCCAACCCTTCCCTGTGCGATCCGAAGCCCGCGGTACATGGAAAACCCCAAGCACCCAAATGGAGGTTCGACGTGAGCGCCTGTGCCACCGGAGATCTTTGCTCTCTGATGTGAGTGCTACAAGGCGTAGGGTTCAGGGTTTGAGATTAAGTAACGTAGAAGCCTGGAAAATTACCGATATTTTTCCTGATGATCTTTAAAGAACAGTACAACATGCCCCCAAGACTAGTATTTGGGGGTCTATATTGGGGTCCTCGGATTTTGGAAAACTACCAAGTACCCTAAACCTGGGCATGCCCGTATACCGCGATGATGCATGATGGATCCGAGTAGCAGCCTGCTCTGATGTCAAACATGGTAAGATGTGTTCTTTTAACCAGCCCTTGCCCAGTCGAGGACGCTACAGGCCTTCGAGCCTATCAGCCCTATACCCTAAGCCAGAGACCTTAGGAGCGGAATCCCACAACACTCTAACCCCAATATATCCCCCATTATCATATGGTAGCCTCCATTTTCTTATCCATTATCCCTATGTAACCCCAATATACTGTATAGTAGCCAGCTTCCCAACTTTTGTTTGAATGGCTTTGCCTTTATCGAAAGTTCTGGGGTTTCCTCACAGGAGGGAGGGGCAAACTCTTTTGCTCTCTGCTGGATAGCTTTGGGCTGACGTTGATGCATTAAGGGTGTCCCGAGGGTGTAGAGGGATAATAGGATTTTGAGGGGCTCTTCTTGAGGATGACAGTTGGCAGCATTTGAGCTATAGTCCAAAACTCCTTCAAGGGGCTATATAGGGGATGATATAGGGGACTACTACAGGGGTTATTAAGGGGGATACTTGGAGTTTAGACTAGAGCATGATTTGGGAACTTCCACTAGGTTTCATGGCTGACAAGAATTCTGTACTTCAGGACTTTACTGCCTTCTGTCACAAGGTTGCAGACACCGAAATGGGGGGCATGCCCATCTTGATTTGCTTGTATACATTGCAAAGAAGAGATATCTGTTCAGGTGTCATTGTGTAGCAATCCTTCTTGTCAAAAAACGCCCGCGGAAGCCGCAGAAGCAACATGTCAAACAAGATTCTCGAGCTATATACACATATCCCCGTGAACTAGATAGATGGAATTGCCCAACGTCATAGTAAGATCCCGGTATACCCTACATTCTGTCTACGAAGGAAGACTATACATCCCAATGCAATCTAAACAAAGCGCGGCTTTGATACCAGAAAAGACTCGGTTCCTTCATCTTAGGGTTTGGACTCGACCCTAAACCCTGAAAACCCTATCAGGATTCTCTGCAGGGGAAAAAGTCCGGAATGAAAGCCTAAACCCTAAACTCTAAACTTTACGTCTTTTCAGAAAGGGAAGGTACGAGCTTCGGCTGGGGAAGCAGGAATGTACTGTAGGGGCCTAAAGAATTTTCGATTTTCTGGGTTCCAGATTTCTAGTATGAATATTGTCTAGGGTACCTTGAATCTTGAATAGATCTCAAACTCCTAAAAAGATATTGGTAATTATCTCCTACGTTACATAATCCGAATAAACACTTGTACCTGCAAAGTGTCCATTTGATTTTTGATTTTCTTCCTGCTTTATACTCCGCTATTGCTAAGTATGTACGTTCCTAAACTTTAAACCTTAAACCCTGAACCCAAACCCCAAACCCTAAACCCTAAGCCCTATACCCTAAACCCCCAACCCATACCCTAACCCTAAGCCCTATACCCAGCCCTGAACTCTAAACCCAAAGGCCTATACCCTATACCCTAAACCCTAAATTACTAAACCCTCAATCCTACACCCTAAACCCTGAAACAGGTGCGGCTTCGAAAAGCCGTGTGCTTTTCCAAAAGCGAAGGTGAATCTTTGATACCCCGTAGGTCGTAGGCGTCCTTCGTACGCCCTCCCTATCTTGAAGCTCGTAGCAGCCATAGCAGCCTCATTTAACGATCAAGCTAAGGATCTCTGCGTGGACATAACCTATCTAGGCCATGTTCTACCCCAAGATTTTGTGCATGAAGTTCCCCACCTTTTTTTAGAGGACGCGTGTCATGTGGTGGTGCATAAGATGCCTTTGTCTTCATCGATGCTCTTTAATGTAGACCTATGATTCATAAACCCCCTCCTTTTAAGGGCCTCAATATTAGGATGTGTATAAATCAGGGGTCTGGGTCACCCCTAAACCCTAAACCCTAAAGCTTAAATCCTAAATCCTAATCCCTAAACCCTAAGGTTACTACTGATACCAGAGTTCCACGTTGGGGTTTGTCCTGCGAGTTTCACTTTAGGGCCCTAAATCACTTCGAGACTTCGTCGCGTGAGTCCTACCTTCTCATGGTAGCCTCCCATAGGGGATTCTAAGGGGATATACGGGGGATATATAGGGGATTTATAGGTGATTTCTAGGGGATGTATACGGGATTTTTAGGGGATTCATAAGGGGTTCATAGGGGATGTATAGCGGATGTATAGGGGATTTTTTGGGGATTTATAGGGCTTAGGGTTTCCCAAGAGTGGGGGAACCTTTTTGTGGATCCACTTGTTGCGGGTACATGGCAGAAATTTGGAAGTGGTTTCATGGATAGTCAGAGTGTTCTCTTTCTAGACGCCCTCCATGTCCAAGCAGTTACCTTCTCAGCATGCAGTGATGTGTCCTGGAAGAGTTTGACTCTCAGCTTGTGCAGATGGAAGAGCAACGTGCTGATAAGGATTAGCATTGCCGGTTGGTTGTCGTTCATAATGTGTCTTGGGCCCGTGGCACAACTTTACTCTAATGGAGTATGCCCTTTCTGACCTAAAAACAACGGGATGTTGAAGTTTCGGAGAACACTGGCACACAGGATCATATTCCGACACTCCCATGGGAATGCATGTTAGAAAAGGTCTGCTGCTCACATTGCTCACAAATCGCGGCGTTGTTCAGACCCCTAAAAGATGTCCAAGGTTCTGAACCTTCTAAGCCCTGAGCCCTTCTGAACACCTTCCCCCCATTGCTCCAGAAAACAGGATTCAACTACAGATCGTGTGCGAGCATTCAAGAAGTAGCTGACATTTCACAGCAGCCAATGCAATTGCCCGATTAGGGGCCCTGGCTCCCGGTGGCACAGAGGCCTCTACGTGTAGCTCCAATGCCTGAAGCTGAATAGTAATCATTGCAGGCCCACCTAGGTTTCAACACAGGTACTTGGAGCCCAAATGGGTTCGAATCTAGGTACTTTGGTTCCAAACTGCTTCCAACGTAGGCTACGTTGGGTCCCACATGCACTATAGTCTAAGCTCTTAGTATCTCCCTTGAATAGTCTTCTAATGGTTACCTATACAATCCCCTGTATAATCCGCCTTTCAGGAGTTTAAACCCCAAACCCTAAACCCTGAATAGTGCTTTTCATTTTCTTTTTCATTATCCCTATAGAACTCCCTATATAACCCGACCACAGTTCAAATGACTCAAGACCCCTGGTGCCTGCCTGAGTGCCCTGGGAGCCATTTGAGTCAAAGGGCCCAAGTGCGGCTTGAAGAGCCACTTCCAGCGAGTCTCCGTTCCAGGGGTTCGATCAAAAAGAAAGACGTTATAAGCATAATTTCGATATGTACTATTAGCCATTTTCATGTTTATCCCCATTATTTGTTACTATTACTTCTATTCTGAGTAGTATTGCCATGATTATTCTTATTGTTATTATCGTCGTCGTCGTCGTCGTCGTCGTCGTCGTCGTCTTCGTGGTTGCTGTTGTTACTATCGGCTTGGAGTTGAACCATCCCGAAACCCTAAACCCTCAACGAGAGTCAAATGGATGATAGAATCGAGCATGACATGGAAGCTACTCTCTGTGCGGCTATATAGAGATATCACTCCAACAATGGAAAGTCAAAGGGAGCATGAATTGGAAGCTATTCTCTATCGGGTTATAGAGGGATGTCTCTAATTATAGGAATCACTTAGACAGGAAATCAAACGTGAAATGGACACTGGGTCCTGGTTTTATATTTATCGCTTTGACTTGCGAAAGATTTTGATTAGTTATGGAAAGACCAAATGGCTAAACTTCTGAGGGAGGTCTTCACAAAGAGAGGTTTCAAAAACACCTGAGGCGTCATGGTGCCTCTGGAATTTCGCGCGCCTGTCGACGAAACAGGTGGTGCGACGCGTAGCAGACTCGCTGAAGGATCACAGAGGACCAAATGGACCGTAAAGTGGGGTTGCCATTAGATGTTTTAGGACCCAAGCTTTGATTCTAGGTGTGGAATCGGAGTAGGGCTTATGCTCCCGAGGCTAGCATAGCCCCTGGCAAGACTACTGACCTTTCAAGAGGGGGCGGGATGGGGTTCCGTGTTGTTGGGGGGGAGGGTATCTTTCATTTGGTGGACCCTTCTTTGGATCAATTTGCTCCTCAAAAGGATGGGTGCCTGCTGCTGCTTCGCCGATCTTTGAGTCTTTAGGCCTTCATGCATGTCGAATTCCTTAACCCCAAGCCCTAAGACCCTAAGCCCTAAACCCTCAGCCATGGACCCCAAACCCAAGCCCTGAGAATGCAGATTATACGGGAGTCTCTAAAACTGGAACGCCAGTGCTTATGAAGGTTGCTTACTGGAAATGACGACCGCAGATGTCAATGGATCTTATGGCTTGAGTTGTTTATTCCAGGCAACCTCTTGTTTTTTGGAGGTCTAGAGTCCTGGGTTAACAATGTGCAGCACATCCCTTGCCAGTCCGCCTTTAATCTAGATCACCATTCCGAAATCCTGCTCGTAGTTCAAGCGCAACGGGCCAAAAATCTCACTTTGCACGCCTTCCTTTTTTTTTGGTAGGGGAGGCAACTTGTTGCACTTTAGCAGGCCGTTGCTGATGGTCAGGCTTCCGAGCGCAGATGGGGACCAAACAGTGGAGGTGCTTAGTAGGCAACCCCGGTAGTCCAGCAAAGCGTGGATCGTCTAGTTTCTAGCACGTAACATTGAAGCATTAGTTCTTTGAACCCCGCATAGTATAGAACTTTATACATACCATTCTTAGGATAATCCGTTCTAAGCCCTGTTTGATAGTTGCTTTTTCATTTATCCCAGAACAGATCATGCTAAGCCTTCTTCATATGGCATCAACAAGGGCCAAGACAGCCTTTCTCAGGACCCAGATTCCAACCTGAGTAGTATCTTATGTGGGAGTACTATGGTACCCAATATACAGTGAGGTTTATATCCCCCTTTTAGGGTATAGTATTTTATGTAAGGAATATGATCTTACTAGGTTCCACCCCCAAAAAAACATATCTCACCTGAGATTTATGGCTGACAGCGTGATTCACACCCTGCCTTCTGTTCAGAAGCCCTTGGGCCTGAAATTTCAGGGTTCAGCCTAAAATTTCAAATCCGGAAGCCCGGACAGTTCTTTTTGGAGATCGGAGATTCAGCAGCTGCTTTGCTTGTGGAGTAAGTCCGGTCGGCGTGGGAAGGCTGCAAGGAAAACAACAGATATTCAGTTTGGGACGTGGCGCAAAGTTTAGGTTTCAGGGCTTGGGGTGGCGCATAGACCAGGATTGCTTGTTCACAAGGATTGCGCTTCAGGGATTCAGTCTAGGAGTTTTGAACCCGTTGTTGCGCTGCTCCGACACGGGTCCCCGCCTTCCAACCCAAGATGAGTCGCGCATAGGGTCTGGACATACGTTTATATGGGTCGAATTGAAACATGGCTAGAAGCAGGAGAGCCTATGTAAGCTTGAGATTTGGAAGGGGCTTCGAGTTCAGGGGCCACTTTGGAGCCTAGGCTTCAGTGCTCAGATAGCTCCTTGCAGCACTCTCCCCCGGCTTGGCAGGAGAGTTCCCGGGGCCAAGGAGAGACACGCAAACTAAATTTATGTGAAACTATCGTTGCATCCTACATCCAAAGTCCGGTGTTTTGAAACTTGATTTTCAGAGGAAGCTTTAGGGAGAGAGCGCGGCTTGCGCACCTTCAGGTCTCATCCGAAGCCCCGGGGCCTTAATTCATGCCGAGCTAGACAATGCTTCCGTAGAGGGTCACGTTGGAACATAGGGCGGGGGGTTGGAGGTAATGATCGATTGATTGTTGAAAAGATTGTTTCGGCTATCTTGCGCCAAGCTTTAGTGTTATGTTAAATCCCTGCCTAGGGTAGGGTTTTGGGCTTATCTGATGAGCTTAGCCTCCAGCATCTTTTCAGAAAGTATCGGTGCAGTACCGTATTTCGTCCAAGGGATATGTGGCAGCATACTGTCGAGTATTCTCTACTGGTCTTTGACAGCCCCCTTGTTGTTGCTGGACTTCCGAAGGTACCTACACCACAAGGGTAAACAGTTTAGGGTTTAGGATGTAGGGCCACACCAAGTGAGAGCAGGGCATTTGGGGCTTCGCAAATGATCCTTATTGTCATTCGTCCTGTCAGGACAAACCCAGAACCTCTTCATAATCCCAAGATTCCCACCCTAAACCCTAAACCCTGCTAGGGTTTAGGGTTTAGGTGGCACCCCTTTTTCCACAGAGTTTCTCTGGAGACGGCCTCCTGCCCTACTTGTGAGGGGATGCCGGTGGAGTCCAAGGTGACTGTCCACATGAGCCAGGGGGACGGCAGAACTGGAAGCTTGAGAGATTACTACTATTACTATTTGTACTACTATTCTTTATACCTTATTATTGCTATTCTTCAAGGTATTCTTATAGCTGTTCTACTACTATTGCTACGAGTACTAGGGTCTTATTGGGTGTAAGGGTTCGGCAGCCCTGAGGGGAGATTTCGGTAGTCGACCGTCGATCTTGTGAAGAATGTCTCCATCGTGTGAGCTATAGTCCAAACGCCTTTAAAAGGGGGGATACATAGGGAATTGTATAGGGATAATGGAAAAGAAAATGGAAACTACTATTCAGGGTTTAGGGTTTGGGGTTTAAACTCCTCAAGGGGGGTTATATAGGGAATTTTTATAGGGGACTACTATGGGGCTATTACGGGGGATACTAGGACTTTAGACTATGGCTCATGTGCATTATTATAGGCCGACCGCCCTTCCGAAGAAGCATCAAAGCAACGAGGCAAACAACAGGTGGATTCCTGTGGGTGGTAGTAACGATTTCTAGACTGGATGTGTTTCATAGGCCCAGGCCAGATTTTTGGCACGAGAATAGAAAGAGCAGTGCTGACCGTCCTGATGACAGTACCAAGAAGAGTCATCAGTGTGATTCTCGTCCCTACATCTCCGAAGGTCTATATTAGCCATACTCTAAACTCCTTAAAGGGGGTTAAGTAGGCGCCTATATAAGGGGCACTAGGAGTTCAGATTATAGCTCATATGGGAGTTTCTCAGAATGTTCCCTATATAATCCTTGATACGCTCGGGGTCCCGAAGGTTGCCCCTGTTTTGAGAGCCCCACCAAACCCTAAACCCTAAACGTCAGCTTGCCCTCATTTTAAAAGCGTTCCAAATGGGGGTTGCTCAAAATAGCCGCTATATGAGTTTAATCCCAACAAGGACCCCCAAAATCCTCATGGAATCCCCATGGCACACCCAAATCTCCACTCAAGCACACAGTTCCGTCCCATACCTGGCCGCATCTGGCCAACTGCCCGTTCCGCTTAGAGAAGAGAAGGCCCAAGCCTTTCTCCCCAACAATATAGGTCCCCCTTAAGTAGATAGAATATGGCTTTGCGTATATCATAATAAGATCCCCATATACCCCATATTCTATCTGCTTAAGGGGGACTATAAACACTCCTTCCCCTGCTTCAACGCAGTCATTACTTGGAGGGAGGAGTGGACTTCGTATTGTTGGGGGTGATGAAGGCTTAGGATAGAGATCAGCGTCGCAGAGAGCTTCAAAAAGAGAACGCCAACTTCCTTTTCCTCACATGCTTGGGATCTGGGGGAGCCACATAATGTCCTGAAAACGCATTGCGAAGACCCGCCGAAGATTCTTTTTCATCCCCATGTTACAAAGCCTAGAGTCCCCAAGAGTACCGCCGCTACTTCAAGAAAATTCCTTGCACACGGGACGCTGTCAAACACATGCTCCCTTTAAAGGCCCCGTCATGACAGTTTCCTGAATTTCGATCACGGTATCCAATGGTGACCCTTCATTGTGACAGGCGTCCCATGTGATGTGAGGAATAGTGAACAGGCAAATAGAAGCAACCCTTACATATTAGGGAAGAATCTGAAACTCCGCACGTGCATTTGCATGGTCCATTCGGCCTGAATCTCTCTGAAAGCTGGGTTGCTGTCAAGGCAGAGCTTAATTTAAGTCACTATCTGATCCCCGTTTTATGGAGAATCAACTGGAAAAGAAGATGGACAATGAAATGGACACTGGGGGAATATAGGGATTTCAGGAACTTCATTTCAGGTACTATATTGAGGAAACCTTATTATTCACTATATATACCCTTTAAGGCCACTGAATATAAGCTCCTTAAAAAAAGAAACCCAGAAAGTTGAGTGAGTAAGGACAGGTTGTGCTGTTGGGGTCATGTCTGCGGCTTCGAGCGGCATTCCTGGAGAACAGATTTGACAAAGCTCAGGAAGCTTCCTATGACATGAACCCCATATAACCCTATAAAACCCTATATAGGCCCATAGAACCCTATAGAAATCCATGTGAGGGATCACAGAGTTCTGGTTGGATTTGCTTGGGTGTAGGTGTGGATCCTGCTCCTCTGAGCTGTGAAGTCAAAGGGGTTCTGTCTTCAGATGGGTGGGCCCCTGCTTATTCTTTTCCGCCGGGTCGGAAAAATGTGTGCAGCATGTTCAGCATTCCCTTACAGCGTTCCTTTTCCTCAAGCTCTCCTATCAAGTTCCTGAGCGGACAGTTATGTCATGAAGCAATGCGGTCCTGAACTTCAAGCTATTGCTATGAACTTTTGTACATATGTAGGTTTGTACACATATAGTGCTGTTTACATAGTAGAGAATGCCCTTCTCTGCAGTGTAGGGAGTCTCAGTTGGAAGCTGTTGACCTCAAACAGAGTACTTAACCCAGACCTGTGATTAATAACCCCCTTCCCCTTAATAGGGATTGTAATAAGGATCCAAAAATTAAGGCCCTTAAAAGGAGGGGGGTTTATTCATCAGGGGTCTGCATTATGGCCTGGAGTCGGACAAATGGGGCCTTCATTGACAGGCATGCGCCATGGTTCAGGGGTTTAGGGACCCATTGGGGTAACATTAGGGGTATATTGGGGTAATAGGGGGATAATGGAAGAGAAAATGGAAACTACAGTACTATATTATAGTAATTAAGGTATATATCAGGGTTCAGGGATGGCGATTTCTGTGCGGATCGTTTACGTGAGGGTTTTGGTGTTGGTTGGTCCAGGGTTGAGGGTACGGTTTTGGGGGTTATTCCTTTCCTGAAGTATTAACCGCCTACCTACAGTACCCCTTTGTATGCTATGGCTTGCATGTACACACACAGAGATATATACATATATCCGTATATATATATATGCCATATATATATACACATACAATTACATCTTCGTACATGTTGGGGACACATGTGATATTTGGGGGTTATTTGGGGGGGGGAATGTTGGTGTTGGAGGCTGGGACTACTTTCAAATGCGCACTAGGCCTGACCCTATGTCTTCAGACTACAGTTTCCTTGCGGAAGGGCTAGTAGGGTTTAGGGTTGAGCTTGAGTAGGGAAGGGTAATCTTTGCAGACCGTTCTTGGTGACACAGCAAGAGTTTGATATCAAGGCTTTGGTTGGGAGTTCAGAGACTTTGGGACCCAACCAGCAACTCACAAACCTGAAGGCATAAAGCAAGTAGCTGGTGTAGTAGGTGGTGTAGGCTTCTGGAAGATCAATATACTCCCGCCGTCAACAGTACGCTCTCCACCCCAAGCCTTCGAATCCCAAACTTGCCATTGCAAATCGCGCCAGACTTGTTCGCAAAGGACTTAGTGCCACGGGTTAGTTTATTCTGTAAAACCAAATGTCAGATTGATTGCGTGATGCTTGTGAACCGACATATGCTTGATATGGGTTTGCCGACCTATGATCTACTTACTACATCCCCAACCCAAACCCCAAACCCTAAATACTGAACCACATTGTAGTAGTCTCCATTTTCTTTTCCATTATCCCTATACAGCCTCCGTATATCCCCATACTTACCACGTCCCCACCCTGTGAAGAGGAGCTGTTTTGTCTTGCTCTCACCATCTTCAAGACCAGGGCAACCCTAAGAAACACACCAAATTTTGAAAGGCCGTAAGCTTCGAACAAAGCTGCCCGCACAGCTGGGCTTGTACCAAAACCCCCGCGCATCTTACTTTCCATTGACAGGTGCCCAACTGCAGCGTACTCACGTTGCATGGAAAATCAGTAAACAAACGAAAACGTAACAAACCTGGAACAACAATCCGACTAAAGAGCTGATAGTTTCCCAAAATATGACCCCGATATAGACCCCATAAGTATTCTAATCCTTCTTATAGGATCCCCAAGATGATACCCTAACCCCAACTCTTCCTGGAGGACGTCGCATGGCGTCATCATCTGGGCGGCCTGGAATCCTAGTCATCCCTCTTTGGGATTTAGATGGTGAAGGGGCTTAGTGAGTAAGTTCAGAATGGGGATAAATGGGGTTATTCTATGGCTTACGGGGATTATTGATTGACCAACTTACTAAGTCTCCTGACCCTCCGAGTAGGTTTCGGCTGTAATGTCTCAGGGTTTCATCTCATGCCAGTACACTTCACCCGCACTAGTAGATGCCTAAGTGCTTTGAAGAGCATGTGATGTTCTTACAATAGCAGGACTGAGCTAGCAGCTTATCCTAACTATTTTGACCACTTATTCAGGAATTTACAAACCCTACCCTAAACCCTAAGCCCCAAACCCGATACCCTAACCCTGGGCTGCCAGAAGGGGGCCCCTAAGTTCTTGAAAGCCCCACACGTCTGAGGATCCCAGGCCCCAAACCCTTCACTTACCAACTGAATTCAAAGTACTTGCGGTTGGGGGTTTAGGGTTTAGGGACTATAGGGTTCAGGGATGAGGGTTTAGGGTTTAGGGTTTAGGGCATCGCCGTATGAGCTGTGACGTAACAAAATAAGGGGTCCCCTGTAGCATCTCTATGTGACCACTATGAACTTTCTACATGACCCCTATGCAGTCCCTACCCAAGTGGTATACACAAACGTAGCGATTGTAGGATGCCTTCCCCCTAATATTAAACCCCTCACCCCCCACTAATATGAAACATTCCCAATACATTGTAACATACCACATAATGGGAGTATTTTGATGTAGGGTTTAGCGGAGAGGACAGGGATGCTTTATATCAGGAACGCTCTGCGCTCTTCTTTCTTCTCTCTTGCGGACATCTGCAGCTTTAAGGCTCAGAGTTCTCTTTCTCTTCTTCCAAGGAAGTTTTCTTAAGATAGCTGGGTTGCTGTTAAGGAAGTTGATTGAAGTTATGGAAATAGGGCAGCCTCATTACTCACTACATATCCATACTATGGTAGCTTAGTTTAAGTTCCTTAAAGGCAGCCCAGATTGTGCAGAAGAACGTTGCCAGGCTGCCCAACACTTTTCAATTTCCCATTTCCCTTCGCGCTTTGGAGGGTGTCTACGGTTATCTTGTTGCATCCGTTGGGGTCTACGATCCAGCAGCGCACCGAAGCAAATGTAATACTTATAGCTGGGCCTTGATTTTTCATCAAAGCATAAGACAAGCAATGCAACGAGTCCCGTCATAGTGGTTGTTCCTGCCCTTTTGGCCCGTGCCGATCTTTTTGGGCCAGCGAGTCACCGCAAGGTATTTTGTATTCCGTTTCCGCACCTCTTGGGATTCGGGTTTTTCCTTTGTGGATTTCCCTCATGGTGCTACCGTAGCCCCGCCCAAGACTTATCCAAATTTTATCGAATCTGGCCTCAACTTGTGGGGGCCCATAAAGCATTGTCTCTAGGTAGCCCCACGATCCCCGCCTGCCAGGAGCGCATCCGAACCGAGAGAAGGAGGCATCGTCCTAGGGAGTTCTACCCTTCCTTATATAAGGTAACATAGGGTAATGTGTAACATAGGGTTATATAGCGCTACATAGGATACTGGTAAAGAAAATGGAAACTACTATTTATAATCCGGTTGCAAGGGGCGTTTTGATTATGTCGAGGGCATACGAGGGCCTATGGGGATGCCCCTCAAACAGTATCGAACCGCAAAGAGCACCTCATGAAGACCGTGTTTCGTCTAGACCGGGTGCAAAATGGGGTTCCATGTTCGTGTGCACGAGGGTGTTGGGATGTCACAGTCGTTAAACCCTAAACCATGAACCCTGAACCCTAAACCCTAAACCCTTAGACGTTCTGTTTCCAGTCCCTGACTTGCAGTTTAGCATAGTTTGCCCTACATGGTTGCAGCCCTTGGAATGCATATGAGCCCTTAGATACTATTTTGACAGCAAGTGTTTTGCAGTCAGTTTTCTGTTGTTGCATTGCCAGCTTTTTTGTTGTGAGGAATGAGGTTTTGGTGTCTGGGGCTGCGGTATACCAATCTGTATCGTGATGACCTGCTGACATGATAGTTGTTGTGTTACATTGTGTGCATGTACATTTTTTTTGAGATCTACTCAGTCTTCGAAGCAGACCCATGGATGGAGGATCGTGTGAAATCCTGCATCCTCGCAACAAAAGAGATCAAACCATATACCACAGACCTTGACAACTGGTGTTTATAGATTGTTCTTGACTATCTGAATGAAGTATTGGATTCATTGAGGGGGTTGGATGGGCATGAGATGTAGATTAGATTGCATGGGTCAGGCTTGAATGTCGTGGCACGACCTGAAATATGTGTCCAGGTTTGATAGAACGTACCCAAACGTACGAGTCTGAAAGCCCAAAGCATAAAGAAGCGGGGATGTCTGACTGCCCGCTTGTAATGCTTATGCAGTTAATAACCATAGCATCATGCATCCTCCCTCAAGCGCTCGAGAAGCGTAGGGAAGTCGAGTCGGTGTTTATACGGGCATAATCCTTGCCCTTATTCAAATTCAGGCGAACTTTGAATTTTTTGCCCCTCACATTTCTGTGCAGTTGTGTAGGTGTTGGAAGGAGTAGCTGCCGGGATGGTCATACTTGTCCTCCACATGGAGGAAAGGACCTTGAAGAACTGCTAACATGGGGCTTTCAGGGGGTATGAGCCTCCAAGATCTTCATATGATTCTTTCTCAAGTTCTCTAGGTCCTGAAGACCTGGTGGAACAAGAATCCTAAAATCATTTGGGTACTGGGGGCCCTAGCGTAACCTTCCGCAGGCCTGTGGTATCCCAAATCTAAAATTTCTCAAAAACACCGAAACCCCAGGCTGGGGCTGGAAGATCCCAATGGCCCAACCACCGCCGACTTAATGGCGAGAAGACTCGGTGTGTGATTGGAGGAGGGTTTTTGAAGTTGAGGGGATGAAGAAGTTCAGGGCTTGCGTTGAAGGCTTACCCAGCCCACCACATCAACATAGAATCCCATGTAGCCGCGGTTTTTGAAGGACGATCGCCTTCGTAGTGCTGGTCTTGGGGTGCAATGCTAGTTGGGGTGGGGTAGGGTTTCGAGTTTTGGATCAGTAAGTTTTCGGTTTCCAGGTTAGCAGTTCAGAGCTTTGGGTTTCAGGGTTGGTTCGTGGAGGCTTATGGCTAGACTGTCGGTGTTAGGTGGATCAGTGCAATTTTGGGCCAAGCGGACACGGAAACATCTGGGTGTTTTCCACGTTTGGATCCAGCTGTAGACTTCCAAGGCATGTGCGACATCCTAGTACCCCCCTTGATAACCCCTATAATAGTCCCCTACATAGTCCCCCTATAACCCCCCTTTTAAGGAGGTTAAACTATAGCCCATGAGACCGCTCTTGTAGAGGAACCCCCATCCAGGCCAAGGGCTCCATGTATTACGAATGGTTTTGGCCTGCCTACCTCACAGGCTACACCCCCCTGAACCAGCATGGAATATAGGGGTCATATTTGGGATAATGGAGAATATACTGGAAACTACTATTTAGGGTTTAGGGTTCTTAGAGTTCTATGAAAAGGGGGCCGTTTCAGGTCCCATGTTTGTTTGGGGGAGGGCGCCAGGCACGCCTACATCTCTGGTTGTAGGATTGCGTTCAAGCACAGTCTGTGATGAACCGCCTCAGGAGGCGTAATTGGGACACTCTCCGAGAGGTATTTCCAAGAGCCCACCATTTTAAGCTTCAATCCCAAGTGGCATTACAACATTGACAGCCTTCCCATAGAAAATGGATGGCATACAACACCCTATTAACAATGTAGTAACTATAGTAGTTTCCATTTTATTTTCCATTATCTCAATATGATCCCAACCCTAAACGCTAAACCCTAAACCCTAAGCCCTAAATAGTAGTTTCCATTTCATTTTCCATTATCCCAAACCCTCTAATTTACTATCTACCCAGAATATGGTAACGGAACTTAAGTTCCTTAGCAGCAACCAGTCTGGGGTAGTTGCCGTGCCAAGATTGGCGATGTACTGCAGAAGCAGCCCATTCCGAAGGCTCGGATCAGGGGAGATATGGGGCTTTCCCAAAGTTCGGGGATGGTTGTTGGGTTCCCAGTGATAAGGATTATAGTGGTTGCGGTTCTAAGTTAAAGTCCCCTTATTTCTGGAAACTACCCTATTGGCGTAGTCCGACAGCAGTAGCTGGAGTATGGGTATTCACGTTCAATTTAGAAGGTCTAGCGTTTGAAATGGGTATATGACTATAGTCTTTAGTAGAGGCCAAGAATACAGCCTCTTTGTGGTCCAGAATGGGTATACATCGTGAATAATGTGGTTCCCCCATTATAGTGACTTAAGCCAAGTTCCTTAACAGCAAGCCAGAACTTGTACTTAATCCCCTAAAAGCCCTAAACCCTAAATTCCTAAACACTAAAACCCCTAACCCCTAAACCCCTAAACCCCTAAACCTCAAACCCTAGACGCAAAAACCATGCAACAAGAGCTGGAGCTAAAAGCCTTTCAGAGCTTGGCACGGCTATACCAATAATACTAGTAATGTTACCAATAGTAATACTGGTAATTTTAGTAATAACAAGTACGGTTAGTAATAGCAGTACTAGTAATTATAGGTATAATAAGAACAGCTACTAAGAGTAATACTAGTAATTCTAGTCGTAATATGAACAGTTGCAAAGAGTAATACTCGTAATCCTAGTCAAAGTAAGAAGAGTGATTGGAAGTGTAAAACCATAGTAAGTTGCAACCTTTGCAATCGAGCTGATGGCATCCAGGAGCATGCGTTTTTGCCGCCATTTATCATGCAAGGGCCCATAAACCCTAAACCCTAAACCCTAAACCCTAAACCCTAATTTTGTGATGAGCATGAAAGAGAGGAAGCCCAGACTCTGGCCCAGACGTCCCGGTATGTGATGCGGACCTCCTGAATGTCAACCGAATTATGGCAGGTACTTTTGGAAGGGCATGTGAGCTATAGTCTAGACTCGTTAAAAGGGGGTTATATAGGGGATCATATAGGGGGCTATTTAGGGGAAGATTATAGGGGATATTGAGGGGGATGCTAGGAGTTTAGACTATAGCTCATGTAGTTGCGGACGATGAAGGTACAATGCAAGGACAGTCGAACTACGGAGCTGCAGACGAAGAGGCAATGCTGGAGAACGATCAGGCTCCCAAGTCGTAATAGATACAATGACCAGAGCACAGAAGGTCGTTATTTCAAGTTACTGCTCTCATAATGGGCCTCAATGGTTTGAATCGTATTTGGCTGGTCGTCACCCCATGGCTGCCTGAATGTGGCTAATAAGCCGTCGAAGTCATTTCTCTGTTTCTGTGCGCAGTTTTTCTCTCTTATTCCCTAAACCCTAAACCCTAAACCCTAGACCCTAAACCCTATATTTGCGGAGGCTACATTTTAAGTTCACCCCCTCATCCTCTTCGTGGTCATCTTCTCATCATCATCTTCTGATCTTCTCATCATCATGACCATCGAAACCATCTCGCCGCTGTCATTGTCATCACCATGAGGAAAACCTGGTCAAGCTTCATCCAGGGTTCGGGCCTAGGGCAATCCTCGAATCCGCGAGTCACAGGAGATGCCCCGATGAAGGTAGGGATAATGGAAAAGAACATGGAAGCTATAGTATGTTGGGGTTATACAGGGGAATGGAAAAGAAAATGGAAAGTGCCATAGTATATAGAGGTTATGTAGGGATAATGGAAAACAAAATGGAAACTACTAGGGAAGTGCTGGATGAAGGAGCCATCGTGTCTTCGTCTTGTTAGCTAATTCTCTGTTGCTAGCGCAGCTGCTGCAAATGGGCCACAACCTTCAATGCTAGCCAACAAGAGTAAGTACCTGTGTAGTTTCGAACATGGGCCCCTGAGGAGTATCTCTCTTGGAGAGAGGTTTCCCTGCATGCCAATGTTTCTGACAAACTGAGAATTGCAGGCACAGGATGACTGGCTCCCAGAGGGCGCGCGTCTCCGAGTCTTCCATCGGCAACATTTGGAAAGGCCGCGGTGGTGAGGGTTGCTCTAGGCTGTTGGACTTTCAGTTGAGCTAGGTTTGAAGGCTTTAGGATTCTAGTTGATTTTTTTTTGCGGCCTGCTTCAGGTTTTGAGAACGTCGCGTCCCCCGAAACCCTAAATAGCAGTTTCCATTTAAATATCCATTGTCCGAATATAGCCCCAATATAATCCTATGATCCCTATGTAACCCATGAATTATAGTAGCTTCCATTTCATTTTCCATTATCCAATATATCCCCCCATGTAACTCTAATTTAGCACCCAATGGGCCTGTGTTTGTGAGGTCCACTTTCTTGGGTTTGACAATGATTGGACCACATGGTTTGGGCAGCTGGGTCCGAGGCTACAGTGTTTCAAGGGGAATCTGTAGGGACTATAAAGGGATTATGATATATAAGTGGGGATTATATAGGCATGATGATCTATAAATAGGGGTAGTATGGTGTGGCTAGATGTTATCCTTGCCCCCCCCTAAACCCTAAACCCTAAACCCTTGGGTTGTAAGATTTTATGGAAGTCTATGTTCTCCCCACCGCCCTGCAGTGACCAACTTCAGCGTGTCCCTGTAGTGTCCAACCAGAGTGGTTAAGGTTTAGGGTTTAGGGTTTAGGGGTCCCTACAGGGTCAACCAGGAATGTGCTTAAGCCATGAGCGCCCCCCCCTGCAGGGCCCAACCCCAAAGTGCTACAATGCCCAACTGCAATGAGCATCTCTGCTGTGCCCAATCCCCAATGAAAGAGTGTCCCCGAACCGAACACCCCCGAACCCACACCCCTGGCCTCTAAACCCTTAAACCCCCAGATGCCAACACCCCCAGCCCTTAAATCATAGGGGTAGTTCCGAACACAGGGTCCAAAAGGGCTCATAATTCGGGGAAACTCCTACGCCCATACAACAACCCCCCCTTCCTCCCCACAGCAAGCTCTTTGAGCCTTGGGCAGGCCTAGACCCAGGCTTGGCGCTACCTCCTTCGAATATGGGAGGCCGCTCCTACCTATATGGGATAATATAGGGAGGGGACTATAGAGGGGAGCATTATAAGGGTGATGCTAGGAGTTTAGACTATGAGGTATAGCCTAAACCCCTAGTATCCCCCTGAACAAAACTCCTATACTACTTCCCTGTATTTTCCCCTGGATAGCCCCTTTAAGGAGTTTGGACTACAGCTCATATGTCAGGTGGACCCCTCAGCCATACAAGGGATCATGTGATTGCGACCCCGAGGGCTCAGGGTTTAGGATTTAGGGTCCAGGGGGCCCCCACCCAGCAACAGTCACTCTAAGGGATAATGGTGATTATGCTAGGGCCCTCCTAGATTCCGATTATACCGCTAGTACAGGGTGGGGGGGTTCACCTAACCTGTACTATACAAGGTTTCTAAAAATTGTAGGCCTCTTCCGTTGCCGTACTAAGTAATAGGGGAAGGTCCCTCTATGAAAGCTACTGCGCGGTAGGTTCTTAGTAGGTTGTAGGAAGAGGCTAGAAGTAGGCAGCTTAGCTTTGGTTTGGTTTAGGGTTTACAGGGTTTATAGTGCTTACAGCGTTTATAGGGCTTAGGGTTCAATTGAAGGTTATCACCTTGCCCCAGACCCTCACATCCTGGTGAAGGCTTGTTCAGGCCTATTCTTTATGTCAGTGAATGTGAGAGTGGATGCCTACAGTCGTGCCTTGTTTTGCACCCTTACCATAAATTCTCCCTCCATTTCCTACCAAATGCCAGGAGGTACTCTGGTCAACTCATCGAACAAGACGGGCGGAAGACACGCCTGTGCATCATGGGGAGGTTTTTATAGCCTCAACTACTTGCTATTAGTACGTGTCCCCTAGTATGCCCTTCGCCCGACACTGTAAGATTTGCACAAGCTGTCTGTTTAGTGGTAACTCAACTATGTCGTGCCACCGCTCCTAAATTGATATAAGGCAGACAACGCCCGTCCTTACACCCCAAACCCTTAACCCTGTCAAAGCCGAAATCCTAAACCCTAAACCCGTCTTGCATCGTTGTGCGAGCTGCCAGGTTTCATGTGAGCCATCCAGAAGTCCATGCCTCCTACTGGCGCAGAAGGACTGTAAAGGGCTCCGGTTTAGCAGTTCAGGGTTAGGGTTTTAGGGAGAAGCCCCACACGGCAGGAGACGTCTACCTGTAGGTTCGGGGTCGTGCTTGATGTACAGCCAGAGCTCATTGCTACCAACGCTGCTTACCCAAAAGTGCTGGTTTTGTTGAAGGGAGGCTTGCGGCCCCACAGGATCTGAGGAACAGACATCTGTGGTTCATGCGGCTCGGGGTTATAGAGTTTGAGGGTTCAGTGTCTGTTGATACATCAGAAGTCTGGCGAGGGGTTTGCTGGGTCAGCTGCAGCAAGGTATAATTACCTTCATCTTTCAGCTTGCACATGCCACTGCAGTTCCCACAGAGCAAGCAGTGTTGTAGCGATGTCGCAAGGCAGTTAGTTCTATCTTCTCAATCCATACACCCATCTCAAAGTATCCTGTCTAGAATCCGGAAAAGGGAACCTCCCATCATCTGACTATAATCCCGGGGCCCGCCGTACCAAACTTCTTGACCTCAAGGGTGAGAGTGGCCGTGAGACAGCAAATTATCACCATGTGTGGGTGCTTGTGGAGGGATTTCGTAATCGTCTTCTATTCTCAGAATCTAACACACGGCTTCATTGCTGGAAATCATTTTGAGGCTTGTTACACTTAAGCCCAACAAGGAAGCTACTGGTATACCTTGTACGAGTATTTCGAGAAGTGAAACCAGAAGAGACCCATACGACTATATACCATAATATACCATAATGTGCTGTAATATACCAGAACATACCATAGTATAATAGTCTCCATTTTCTTTTCCATAATCCCTATATAACCCCTAAGTAACCCCAACATATACAGGATGATCTTGATGAGCTCCCAAAGTTTTCGCTGCAGGGATCGCCTGGCCTGCCTCGTCGCGGATCACCGGAAGAGGCTTGCTGAATCCTTCTTACTGGTGAATAGGGGGGAGGGAGTATAGGTATTCTTGAAGGGGTTATGTAGGGGTTCTCGCGGAGGGATGTGTGTCTTAATAGGTAGATTGCGGTCGGGGTTAAAGCATGAAAGCATCCTGCATGGGCGGACAATCTAACTCAGCTATCTTAGTGAGGGCCCAGCAAGTAGCGAGCTGGGAAATACTCTCCCTAATTTATGTACGTGTACGAAACTGAACACTGTCCTACACAAGGGGGCCTCAATCTGCACTGTCCTCCTCCTGTTGCACATTGTACGGAAAGTAAATCGCTGTTTTCAAAAATGGGCTCCCCAGTGTATACCACCAACATTCTCCCTCAACCCTTAACCCTAAATGTGCGACAACATTCTTAGAGGGAACCTCCGCAAAAAGGAGATTTGACGGAAGGAAAGTTAAGCTCAAGATGACCCCGGCTATTAGGGATATCCTCCTCTAAGCTCGCGTGGAACCTGAAATTCCCCCTGTGTTTACAGGGTATTCGTCTATATAGGGCCCCTTTTAAGGTTCCATGTTAAGTTGGGGGGGTGTATAGGGGATGCATAGGGTTCAGGGTTTAGGGGTTGTTGTTTTGTATCGCATGGGAGAGGCCTTCCGGGTTGCTCAGCAAATTATTCACAGCACATGATTTTGGTTTCATTTTGGGGCAATTTTGTCCCCGCTAAGTAGATAGAAAATGGATCTCCCCAAAACCCCAACAAGATCCCCATCTATCCCATATCCTATCTAAATGGGGGAGTATATTAATATATATATATATGTATATGCCTGCGAGCGCTTTGACATTTTGTGTGCCATGGTCCAGATTCGTGTGGTTGCCCTTGCAAAGGGCAAGAAATCTGGTCAGTAGGCTGTTGTAAAGAGATGTTGACCAGAAGGTGGGCTATTTCTGTCAATGGGCTTTAAACTTTAAAGGCAAGTGTTTTGTTGCCCTGCTACGTTTGTAGCTCCATGAAGAGATAGACTAGGAAGAACAAACAGATGGTGAGAAAAGCGCACGTGGGGACTTGGCTATAGTCCCACGCCTCGATTATGGGCATTTTCTCAGGATGTCCATGTATGGCGGGTGGTCCAGAAGGATTACTTGCCGGATCCTAGGCACACATACGGGGGGATACGATGAGAGACTATAGGGGCTCCTCGTCAGGAACATGCTGGTCCCATGTTGCTGCATTGGGCGCATGTCTGCTGGGCACCACATATCATGAACACCCCAACCCAATATCCAACCCATGTGGTTGACCCTAAACCCTAGATCCCTACTCCTACTACCCCTAAACCCTAAGTTTTAGGACTAGAACAGGATTGCAAGGAGAAGGACCCTTCATGATTTTGAAAAGACCGTACTAGAACCTGGAGAGGCATGCTCTTTCCAGCACTGCACTCTGTAAAGGAATCCTTCAGGTCCAAGGACCCACACGGTTTAGGTTCGAGGGTGTAGGGTTTAGGTTTAGGGTTTAGGGGAAACAAAAGGGGTTTACAGCCTCAAAAATGGAGAATCGAATGGAGAAGAACATGGAAAACACAATGGAATCTTCGGTCGGTGCCCCAGCTATAGCAGACACTTGAACCGACAGCATTTTTGGGTGCGTACACCACTGGAATCCCTCTGAGGCATACACCCTAAACCCGAAACCACTTCTCCCAAGGTCTGGAGCCCAAAAAACTTGAACCTCCTGAGTGTAAAGCCGCAAATACCACAGCAAGGCTCAGATCCAAATAGATTTGCAAGTCCGCTGCCTGAATGTATAGTACTGTAATCCCTCCCTGGCTCATTCCAGAATCCCTCGAAAGGGATGATTCTTGGGGAACCACTGATATGTTGGTTGCTTGAAGAGCGTTCCCGAAAAGGGCGTGAAGGGTCTAGGATTCCCTGTGAAAGAGCTAGTTTCCAACTGGGTCGTCCTTTCCAAAAAGCAGCCATGGATCATAGTTTGTGTGGAAGTTAAGATGGGCTCAGCAACTTTGGCGGTTCAACCCTACAAGCCTCAATGAAAGCAAAGAGTGTGGGAATACTGGCCCAGGGAGTACCAGGATATGCAGAAAAAGCATCCCCTCACGTGGTGCAGACCTCACGCGGGCTGAGTTGCCCATGATTTCTTATCCTTCTGTGCTTGATAAGGGACCTAGATTTTCAGAGAGTAATTCCTGAAGACGCAGGTTGAAGTCCCAACTTCAGAGCAACCCAACATTGGGGTTTAGGGTTATATTGGGATCATAGGGGTTATATAGGGGTTATATAGGGGTTATATAGGGATTATGAATCTCAACTATTTTTTTGTCTTGCGTCCTTTTCAAGTGAACTGTCTTGATGGGGTACCGTACCCGTCAATCTGGAGCAATGCGCTAGGGTTGAGGGATTGCAGGTTTTTAGGAAGGATCGTGACCTGTTACATCCAACCCCCCTAAACCTGGGTACTCCCGGAAGATCCGGCTGAGGTATCCCCGAGCCCAAAGGCAGTTCCCTTTGTCCTGCTTTGAAGTGGTTCTAGACCTAGGGTCTCAGCGGTAGGGTTTACGCTTCATGGAATATGTATGTATTGTTTGTCTGGGTTTGTTTTCAATGTCTGCCCCAGGCTTAAGCAAAGAGATGTATTTCTCTGGTGGATCCATTTTTCAAGTGGTTTTGGGGCGTGATGAATTAGCTGGGTATCCCAGGCCACCGACCTTGCCCAAGGCCATGGCAAAGCTGCGAACGATTTCAATCATGCGCTCTTCAACAGAAGAGGGCTTGCGAAGGTTGGACCCATTACAGCCTAGACTTGCGACTGCAAAGCCCATTCCATACTTGAATCCTAAACTCTAAACCCGAAACCATTCCATATTTGAAGTCTTCAGCGCAATGTGGATTCCCAGAGTCACAGAGGCACAAAGCCAAGCCGCCGTCAACACCCAAGAAGGAAGCACCGCTGCCTGAGTCCCAGTGGAGCTCCTGCAGTGCTTAAGAGGTTTTAGGGTTTAGGGCCTAGGGTTAAGTGTTGGGTGCTTCAGAGCTTCCTCGTTAAGTGTTGGGATCGTTTTGGGGCTGGCTATTGGGGTATCTAAGAAGGTTGCATGAACTTTGATAACCTCCCAGAATGCCTGTGCAGAGTATGGGGCTGTTTCCACGAAGAAGGAGAAGTATATCGCCAAATAAAAAATGAGTTTCCCTTTGTGTGGGGGTAGCCAGAATTAGGCTAATCGGTTTTTGGAGTATATGAGCGGGAGTCCTATCATCATTGAAATACCCACATTATTCTGATGTTAGGCTGCAGGGGAACAGAACAGTTTTCAATCATTGTTAAGCACAAGGAATTGAGGCATGGGGAAAGCCCATATGAGCTATAGTCTCAGCTCCTTGAGGGGGGTAATCTAGGGGATTATATAGGGGACTACGAAAGGGCTTACTAAGGGGGATACTAGGAGTTTAGACTATAGCTCATATTCTCTACTTCACTCGCCCTTCATCGAAGCAATCTTTTCCTTAGTTATCAAAGCCAGAGCCAGCTACGCTGGGAACTAGTTTGCAAAAGAAATAACTGAGTTGTTGGGAGAGGCTACTCATTCACAAGTACACATAGCAAGACATGCTACGCTACTCAAACATGAGAGGTGTATTGCCGGAGCCTCATTTGCCTCTTGGCGCGCTTTCGAAGGCGATGCTGGCAAGACGCTTACTTTTGGGACTTTCGAAGATGCCTCAGTACGTGGGCAAAGCAGAAGGGATTCCTTTGACTAACTGGGGCTTAGTAGGGAATGTGGGAATATATTACATAGGGATGATTTCGGGAGTATATTCCCTTATTCCCTACTAACCCCAGTAACTTGAAGCATGATTCATCTAGCCTTCTCTGATCAATTTCCCTGCCGGACCTGGAGCCCTATGATCTGGTAACCTTTCAGTCCGGACTTAAGATCTTTGGGGTTTAGGGTTTAGGGTCCATCAGCTTTCCTCAACCTGTTCGACTGTTCTTTGCAGTCACAACAATGTTTGTTCTTGTTCACCTTAAATCCTAAGCCCATGCACTTTATCAAAGGTAACATTCAAGCTCCCCAATTAGCCATCATCCGCTGGCTGTGCTGTAGGCCGCGAAGCACGTCCGAACCGACTTTGGGGGCTCAAGCCTCAGGTGAGGGGTCCTCGGATACAGGATTATAGTCCCCCTTGTGTAGATAGAATATGGGGTATATACCCAAAGCCATATTCTATCTACTTAAGGGGGACTGTATGTTCTTGTCCTCAGTTTTCTGGGGTTGAAATAGAGGACTGAACATGAAGTAGGATCCTGTTCCTGCATAGATTTCGGCTTTGCACGTGGTACGTTACAACAGGATTCGAGAGCTCCAATGGTGCGAGGTTGGCCTGTCTTCTGTTGGTGCAGTCTGAGAACTGGAGACCTACTAACCCTAAACCCTAATCCCGAAACCCTAGACCCTATATAATCCCCTATATAACCCCCTTTATTGAGTTTAGACCCTAAACCCTAATCCCTAGGGATGATATGATGGGAGTACATAGTGGGATTAACGCCTTCAACCCCCAAAGCAGCCAGCAACTGCAGCGACTGAGACCGACCCGCTCATGCAGCGGCTCTCAAGGTTGGAGAGGATCTGGCTTTCGGGTTTAGGGCTTAGGGTTTGGGGTTTAGGGTTTCAGGATTTAGGGTTTAGGGTTTGGGGTTTAGGATTTCAGGGTTTAGGGTTTAGTTCAGGTTTTGTGAGTCACGGTCCTGGAGTCTACTGGAAAATGTTGATATTATCTGCCTTTGAAAAAATTGCGCTGTGGGTGTCGGGCCCTATCAAAAGCTCTTATGGGTGTTCATTGTAGGACTTGTACCTGCGAGCTCTTTCCCAGTAGAAGGGAGTGGGACCTGTATTAGACGGTAGGTGGTAGGTAGTACCAGCGTGAAAGGCTCGACTGCAAATGACCTCTTATATTGGATGAGTATATTCACAGGAGATAGCTAGATTCAAACGAAGCATCTGTACATCAATCTAAAAGCTCTTGAATTCGTTCTTGCAGGCCCGATTCAACAGGTGAAATTGGAAGGGCAGCGCAGAACTTGGCTCGTATCCCCTCACTCTGTTCACAATCTTAATGGAGCTGAGGGCTTAGGGCACTCGTCTTCAGGCACGGTTGCAGAGGCTGCAAAAGTTGTTGAGAGCACGGCGCCCGCACAGCAGGGGACTTCGTTTTAGGTTTGAGGGAGTCTGCCTGGCCAGTCTGACCGTCGTTTCGGACAGCGTAGCAATATGCGCTCAAAACGCGAGTATCGCGTTTTGAAGAATCCTCCTCTGTCTAAGCATGGTTCAATGTCAGAGCCTGGCAATGGTTCGAGACAGTACGCACTGGTGCAGGTTTTGGTAGTAGGTAGCTGTGTGCTGAGCCAGTTGAAAAGAGGCAGTGTCGTCTGAGTTGCTTAACAGCAATGCTTCCGCGCAGGACCTTCTCCTGAGAGCGGGTTTCCGAGAGTTTCAACCTTCCGTCAGCCAAAGCCTCCAAGTTCTAGACAGCCTATAGGCGTATAGTCCCCTGAAGTAGATAGAATATTGGGTATATGGGGATCTTATTGTAGTGACTAGTGTACCCAAAGCTACATTGCATCTACTTGAAGAGGGACTATGGACCCAAAAGTATTATCTCAGGAACCCTTGTGGGCCTAAGTATCAGCTAGACATGTACCTGAACCTTTTGGGTCAAATGGCATGACCGGTGGCAAGGTCCCAGGCCACAGGTTTGGGGTTTTAGGGTTTACTGTTTAGGGTTTAGGGTGTAGGTTTAGGGTTTAGGGTTTAGGATTGGGGGAGATTTCAGGAAGTTCGATAGCTGAAAGCATCCAAGTCAGGAGGATGTTTTTTTGAGACTTGGAGTCTGCTTCGTTTGACAATCGAAGCCGGGTTGTGTACAGGGTACCTTACGCTCTCCTCCCAGGTAATAAATACGTATGAGAGGTACAGTATAATGGATCAGGGTTTAGGGTTACTGGGTTGATTGTTAGGGGGTGGGCAGAGTCCAAAGGAAACCTTGGTAGAGCCCCTTGCAAAGATTCGAATGATTAGAGTTTGACTTCTCCACACCCCGACAGTCCTTTTTTCCTACCGGACTGGGAGAATGACTTCCTTGAGTTGTCCTTACTGAATCCCTCTAAAGAAATTCCTGACCAACCCATTCCCCCTTGCCCTTCTAACATGAACAAAGTTGAGCTCTGGATAAAATGAGAGTTTCCACCTTGTTTTCCCTTTTCTGGCATTCTCATTAAAGCAAGCATAACTAGGCTTGGGGGCAGACAACGTTTAGTTTGTGTCGCGAAGCGACATAGCTGCACCACCAGACCGGGCCTATGTATCCTGCGGCGTCAAGATGTTGTAGGTAATAGGCAATAAGGGTTTAGGGGTTAGGGGTTCAGGGCTAGGGTTTTGGGGCTTAGAGGGTTAGGGGTCTAGATTTTAGAGGGCTCAGGTCAGGGTTTTTGGGTAAGTGGTTGAGGGGTGTGGGTCTGGGTTCCAGCGATTTAGGCGTTCAGGGTTCAGAGGTTTGAGGGTCTAGGGGTTTATCTTGGGTACTGCCCCCCCCTCAGCAACAGTTGGATAATAAGTATACTATGGTAATATATAGCTCTTAATAGGACCCCTAATATAGACTGTTACTGTGGGGGCAGTACCCAAGGTTTATCCATGGGTATGGGCTGCGGGATGGCTACGTTGCTACGCTTCTGAGCGGCAGAACAATATAGCGCGTTGCTGTCAAGGAACTCAAAGTAAGATATCAGATTGGGTATGAATCTAGCAAATAATAGGGTTTCCTGAACGTAGCAACTTAAACTAAGTTCCTTGACAGCAACCCAATATAGAGGTTGTTGGATATATATATATGATAGGTCACTCTAGAATTTCAACTTGAAGGCAAAACACAGCAGGCGCCCAAGGCAAGGTGCAGGGCATGGGTTGAGAGGATCAATCTTCAGGTCTCCATAGATATGATTAAGGTACGTATAACTGTACATAGATACATGTATGCATGCATGCATGTATGCATGTATGCGTGTACGCGCGTATGCATGTGTGCATGTGTGCAGGTGTGCAGGTGTGCATGTATGCATGTATGCATTTATGCATGCATGTATGCATGTATGCGTGGATGCGTCTATGTATGTCTGCATGCCTGCATGCCTGCATGCCTGCATGCCTGCATGCCTGCATGCCTGCATGCCTGCATGCCTGCATGCCTGTATGCATGTATGCATGTATGTATGTGTGTGTACATTATTATGCGTGTGCCTATGCATACATGTATATAATATATGCATCCTAGGCGAAGTGAACCTTGCGTGCACAGTCCACTGAAGTCATATCTTCGGGCTTGAGTGCGTCTACCCGGAGACCACAACAGATCTTGATTCCTTCTGGTAGAAATATTGTAGATCGAATTGTTGAGTCGACATGCCCATGATCTTCGACGTCGCAAGACAGCCAAGCGTGCTTGTTTGGTTGCACCCAGCTGCATATACATGTGTAGTCCGATTGTATCTTACTTGGTGGCACGTCCTTAGGGCCATGCCTTTCAAGGAGAGGGGGATGCCGTCGTTACCGGCCCCACGTGGAAGTTCCCCAAAATTCGGGGTACTTCTTTGGGGGTCCGCACAACAAGGGTTATAGTATTGTGGGGTCTATATCGTGGTCCTGCTCCGGGCGTTGTCATGCTCCTGTTGTCAGTTACTGAGTATCTCCTTGTATGAACACATATAGTCCCCCTGAAGTAGATAGAATATTGCTTTGGGTATGTTATAAGAAGATCCCCATATACCCCATATTCTATCTACTCAATGGGGACTACAAGTATGACAGTTTCAGCAAGTGACTGGCAGCTATCCAGGCAGGTAGCTGGCTGAAGTATGAACAGCTGAATGACAGCAGGTTAAGCTTTCGCCTTGCTCAAGCACAAGACTAGTATGTTTCTGTTGCGATGGGAGATCATGAAGTTTTTTCATCCGGCTTTCACACGTGTGCCACCATGAAGTACCAAAACTTGCTGTCACCTGTGCTACCCATGGCGCGCAAGCAGCTGAAGATCGTAAGATCATTGGTTCGTCGTACGAACGCATAGCTAGGGTTGCCATACCATCGTCCAATGCTGGCAATCCTCAAAAGCATCCTTTCATTTATCCCTCAGTGATTTTGAGAAGAATGCTCAAAATTATGTGCAAGGATATGAACGTTTTTTCATTCCTATTGAGTGCCTGAATCTAGTCAGCCATGGGGCAATCCAATTCTATGTCGGCGCCGGATCTTCTGCGTCTGGATGCCGCGGACCTAAATCTCAGGATCCAAGAGAAACATAGAACATGTTATGGTATTACACGGTACATGTCGGGGCTATGTAGAGGTTCTATGAGGATCAATATCTCAATAGTGGTAATTGAAAAGCAGCCAGGGTTGATGGCATTAGTCATCATTGAGAAGGTAGAGTCCAGGCAATGGACGTGGGGGAAACAGTTATCAGGGGCTGAGGCAGCTGTGCGCAAAAGGCACATTGAAGATCAAATTTCGAGGTGGCTGAAGCGGTCCCGACATTAAATGAGCTATAGTCTGAACTCCTTAAAGGGGGTTATATAAGGGATTATATAGGGGAGTGTTATAGGGCTTATTAGGGGGGATACTAGGAGTTTTGACTAGAGCTCAAA
The DNA here is from genome assembly GCA_905231905.1 of Symbiodinium pilosum. NCBI lineage: Eukaryota > Dinophyceae > Suessiales > Symbiodiniaceae > Symbiodinium > Symbiodinium pilosum. The sequence continues at coordinate 23,007 of CAJNIZ010011126.1, read as the reverse complement.
TGATGGATGAGATGTAGCTGGGTGGAGAGTTGCTTGAATCAAGGGTTCCATGCTTGCACCCCCGGAGTTCGTACGGCAAAATCCCCGAACTGAGGGCTCAAAAGGAAGGGTATTCCCTCGACATCAGTATTCTGGAAATCTTCGAGAACCGCCCTATATAACCCCTATAGTAGTTTCCATTTTCTTGTCCAGTATCCCTATATACGCCCTATATACTATAGTAGCTTCCATTTTATTCTCCACAATCCCTATATAGCGAACAGGTAAACTATTCTTTCAGACAAGTCTGGGATGCAGAGCAGATTCGTGTGATAATCGGCTCTTGAAATCTTGTTTAAAGGGTAGCACAAGCCCTAGCAACAGTCGAATCTACACTTGTTCCCAGGGTCTCAGGAAGGGTAGATGTGGTTGTTACGGCGGTTTGCGATCTAGCAAGCTAAGCCCGAAACCCTCTATCAAAATACACCGCGCTCTAAACAGTGTTTCAGGGATACCTATCTTGCTACCATTCCATCTCCAGTTAAGCCAGTGTGGTACGTGATGTATGCCAGAAGATGGTTCAAAGTTTTGTCGCTGAAGGCTTTGGGTGGGGGTGATTGAGCTGACTATTGGTGGTATCCCATGAACGTGCCATGGAGCCTTGTTGCCATAAGGGACCATGGACATGCAGGAAAGGCCTTCATTCTGTTTAACATTACACACTATTATAACCCTATAATAACCCCATTAGAATAGTTTCCATTTTCTTTTCCAGTATCCCTATATACCCTATATTACCCTAGGGTATATGGGTCTAGGGTTTAGGGGTTATGGGTTTATTCTTTGGATATGAAAGTGAACAGACCTCTCCTTCTTTCTTCAAGTTGGCGAGCGCGAGATGCTCAGATGATTTTTCAGCTGGCTGGTTACCGTTACCCTTCTACCACACCTAGACTTAGACAGAAAGCCCCAAGGTTTGATTGTTGCTAGGGGTACGCTTTGTTGAGATGTTTCCGGGAACAACTCCATGGTGCTTTGTTGAGATCACCGAGATCCAGGACCATAAGGGAGTTAGGGGACCCTTTTGCGGTATTTTGGTGTCCATCTTGGGGTCCCTCTGTCTAGGGAAACTAGCATATTGCCTGAACCACGCACTCCAAAGTTCTAAACTCCCAATTTCCAACTCTGCAGCCTAGCCCTTTGACCTAGGCCCAAAGCACAGCCCGAAGTCACACCCTCAACCCTAATGGAAAAGACAATGGAAACTACAATAATGGGGGTTTGGATTTGGGGTTTAGGGTATATAGGGGATGATGGAAAAGAAAATGGAAACTCTCTCAACAAAACCCTAAACCGGGTTCATACCATATTGCGGATTCAGGGCTGTATGGCGGTTGGCCGCTTCAGCAAGCAGCTTTGACAGATTGGACATGGGTTCAGGGTTTAGGGTTCAGGGTTAGAAGGTCAGGGTTTAGGGATTAGGCACCAGGGGTGCAAGGGGTTACGTTGTCAACGATGGTTCGGGATTTGATTGTTCGTCTTCGCTGTTGGGCTAAGAACCAAGGCTTTCAGGATTTACCGTGTTGTGTTTGGGAATTTCTCTTCGCAAGGGTCCTAGACTTCCATTTGGCAATGGGGTGTGCTTGCGCCCCAAGGCATTTCTTGGGTTAGGCTGTCGTAGTGAGAATCTGTAGGGACCATGAAGTACCATATATTTTCTAGAAGTATATCATACTAAAGTAGTCTCCATTTTCCATTATCCCTAAAAAAACCCGTAAGATATCACCTATAACAGTTCTTGTTTGGAGCACCATGTGTGAGTGGCACCTGACCTAAGACATGCCAGGATTTCAGCCCCATGTGCGGGCCACCTAAAATGATCCGAACATGTGCCTGACATTCTAAACCCTAAACCCTAAATGATCCCAATCCTTAAACCCCAAACCCTAAATAAACCCCAACCGTGTCGGCCAAGCAGATCTCCCATAGCATCTACTGCACATCTTGACTATGTTGAAGGGAAAATTTGCTTGGCCCAGTTGACCCAGGTGGGAGTTCATATGGGGGTTGCCCAAAACCGGAGGGTGGGGGGAGCCTTTTTCGTGCTCCCAATAGTAGTTGAGGGTCATAGTATGTTGGGCGTCTATATTAGGGCCTGCAATTAATGGCACTCCGCATGATTAGTCACAATCCGTCCAGATTTTCAGGGTTTCAACAAGCGAAACAAGCGGTCAAAGTCGGACGATACTGCAAACAACTGGGTAGTTCCAAAAATCAGAGTCCCATCTTAGTACCCCCAAATATGAAGTGCCGTAATATGATCTATAACCAAAAGGGGCCATTACTTTGAGAACAGCTCAATTCTATAGGGTGCACGTGCCGTGAACTCCCAAGTAGTGCCGGGCTCAGCCTTGTAGATGCTTCTGGTGTCTTAGGCTTTGATGCTTGGAGAGTCTTGAGGTTTGAGAGTGTAGGGTTTAGGGGGTTTAGGGTTCAAGGTTTAGGGGGGTGTCTGGGTTTAGGGTTCAGGACTTTGGTTTGACAATCCCTTCTGGATTTATGGTGAGGTCTGCAACCTCACAACTCCTGAAGCAGCATTTTACCCGCAACCCAACACATCCCTACAACCGTGCACATCCCCGTAATCCATATATCTTTGTAAGCGCTGCATTTTCCCATAATCCCATACCGACATATACCCATGATCCTATATGTCCCCACAAGCTTCAGCAAATCCCGAGAACCGCAGGATGTGCATCACAAGAGCAAGTTAGAATGGGCTTTCGAAGAACAGGTGATTACAGACCGAAGGCCTACCCTCCCGGAAACTAACATGGAAACCTAAAAAGGGCCCTTTCAAGACTACAGGTCCTTTAAAATGGGGCTTTATGTTCCATGTTGGTTTGGGGGAGTGTAATTTAAGTTGTACACTTGGCAAACCTTAAGCCCCCTAAACCCTAAACCCTAAACCCTAAACCCTGCCCCAAGCCCTAAAGAAATCCTTACGCTGCCTGCCAAGGGAAGATGAGGAGGCTTTGGACTTGCAGTCCCTGGGCCTTCAACTAAGGAGTTTAAGAAGAGGATGTAGGAATGCCAGGATAGGGTGTAGGTCTTAGGGTTTGGGGTTTAGGGTTTAGGGCTTGGGGGGAGGATGTAGTAAAACCAGAAAGGGTTTAGGGTTCCTAGGGTATACCTATGACACGCAAAGCCCTTTTTGCCACATCCTTCGTGCTGACAAGGAACGCTCTGCCTCACAAGGCCAGCAACGCACCAGGCCAGCTACATTCAGCTGACTTCCGTTTGGGGTTTGGGGTTCAGGGTTTAGGGGGTTTCTGAATATTAGGTCCTGTAGGGACTCCAGGCATGCTTCTGGTTCTATTCTATTGCCAGTCTTCTCAGTCGTTAGAGGTAATGTGCTCCTGGTTGCCAATGTGGTTGCCACTCTCCATGCACCTACGAACCCTCACTGACGTCATAATCCACATCGTAATCCCTGTGTATTCCCGTATGTTGCGGGCAGGTATCCACTGCTTTGAGAAGCTCTCCATGTAGATTAGACGTTTTTGGGCCAAGTGTATTGGTATGCAGACCTGTGTGAGAGCAGGATCTTGCCTGCAGAGGGGGAGTTGGAAAGCGCTGGACATCTGGCCAGTGGTGTCATTGGATGCTGAAGACTTGGTCCACCCCCACTAGCCCTCACGAGGAAGTTCAAAGTTGCTCCGCCTAAACATGTTTCTTGCAAGCCCCGCCAAGCTCCTAAGCCACACAACGCCTGCCGAACACTCAGAAGCCTCTACAGTTCCGGAACTGCTTAACTTGAATCCGGTTCAGATGCCATCGACACTGTCGCGGCGCTTTTGGAGGATCCTCAGACTGGACAGACGCTCTACAAAGCTTTGCGGAGCTTTGGCGGCACTTGGACCCTTTTTTTCCTCGTTGTAGCGTCATCGTCGTCGGCAGCAGCGGCATCGGCGGGAGCAGTGGCTGCCGCGGTGACGGTGGCGGTGGTGGTGGCGGCGCAGGCGGGGGCTGGGGCAAGGGCGGGGGACCGCGACATAGCTGGGGCGGTGGCGGGGGCGGGCTTCGCGGTGCTGCGGGGGCGGGGGCGGGGGCGGGGCCTTCGCGTTAAAGCAGGGGCTGTGGCGGTGGTGGTGGCGTTGGCAGTGGCGGTTGTGGTCACAGCTGTTGTGGTGGCGGCAGCTGCCGTGTCACTTCTACCAGTAGCGGGGTTCTTGGAACGGCTTGGTGGTAGAAGTTTCCCTGTTGCCATATTTCGGATCTGGCCTGGGTTTCCTGCCCCGACTCCATAGCGAATAGGCTGCCCCACAACATCCCTCAAAATAATTTTTGCACCCCGGAGACATTAGCTTGAGGAATGCCGCAAAGTCTGTGCCCATGAGCGTTTTCGATGCCTGGGCAGCCTTTGCAGACCAGGCTTTGTGTGCGCACAGTAGGAATTAGTCCATAGGGCTATATAGGGATTGCAGGGGTGCTTTGTAGCGATCAAGAGGGCACTGCTTTGATAACCTCCCATGGTTTCAGTTGCAGATTGCATTGTGGAGACACTTGGGAATTTGTTGTAGCATACAGTGAAGCTTCTGCCGAAATTACGCAGGCCACTTACGAGTGGATGAGAGTCGTAGCCATGGCATCAGTATTTATCAGACACCCAATGGCAACTAGCTAGCATTTTCAGGGCCTGGGATCAGTCAACGTGGAATTCACAAGTGCATGTGCCTAGTTGGTGCGTCCAGCTATGATGTCAAATGCCCTGCACGCTAGTAATCGCCCTCAACACAGGAACGTCTTAACAGGGGCCAAAATGTAGGAACACGGCAAACTCAAAGACCTATGTCCCTGCCTTCTTCATGCGAGGCTGTCCGCGTCGGCATTGATTACCGCACCTTAGGCCTCGGTATGTTTTGGGGTTCTGGGCTTATTGCGGGTTGAGGGTCAACTGGAATGCAGGCACTTGAAGTGTGACAAGTCGCTAGTTTCCGTGCCGGAACCAAGCACGGGAGCCCTTAGATCCAGTGGGGTGTGTTCATCCTGGCATTTGGGAACGGGTCTTGTTAAATTGAATTGAATATCAGCCGAATCCGCCTTTTCCCCTTCTGCTGACGTTTTCTCCAGGTCTCGAGAAAGGGCTGCCCAATTGCTCTCTAACAGGGATTTTGCGTACCCCAGGCTGCGAAAGAAAAAGGGTCCGATGATTCTGATATGACAGCTTGACTTCATCTGACTAAAATCTAAACTCCTAGTGTCGCCCTTAATAAGCCCTATAATATCCCTACTACCCCATATAACCCCTGCAAAGGAGTTTAGACTATAGCTCCTTTGAATCTAGTCTCTGACGTTGTTGATGATGTTCGTGTCATAAACCCTCGACCTTCACTTCCCAAAATTAGGACAGCTTCACAAAAGGAAGACCCCCCACACACAGTGACACATACACTTTAACCCACTGGCTGTTTTCTTACATGATCCCCTCCCAGGCAAGGACGGCTACGAAACCCTAAGCCCTAAATCCTAAACCTTGAACTGTGCACCCTAAACCCTACGCCCCAAACCCTGAACCCTGTTACATCCCCATCCCTCCTTCCAGAAGCCCCTGGATTTGTGCTTCAGGGCTTGGATGGTCACATCCGAACACTCGGCGCCAGCATTTTGGTTGCAGCAGAGGCTCTTTTGGGGTCTTGGAGCTAGGATACTTGATGTGACAGACTATATAGTGCAGAACTGCCGTACATATTCCGAGCTGTAAAGCTTAATGCCCAAGCCCGTTGGAAGGCTCAGGCAGGGCTATACCATTCATGGATGATAGTGATACCCGAAAGCTCCAGCTGAGTTGCTGAAGTACAAGCTCCTAGGGATCAGAGGTGTTGAAGAATATTTTCGGGCTTGCATAGGGGCCATTACGTGTACATACGGGAAGTATTGCGTGATCTCAGCCAAGGTACCGGATAGGTCTTCACAACTCCATCGCTTGCGAACAGTCCAGGCTTCCTGCAGCTTCAATTACTGGCTGGCTGGTTGTCAGTAGGGAATGAAGGTTTGGAAGTGAGCATGGAACCACTGCCACAATGGGGGATTTGTAGGGCTACCAAAAATGATAAGTTTAGGGGTAAGGATTCGAACCTAAAAGGGTCTCTGCAAAGACTATTGCTCTTTGATAAGGGGCCTACATCTGAGCTAGCTTGGGCCCTTTGAGGATGCCGGAGTAACCTTATTGGTCTCAGAGGTAGTTGATTTGCTCTTTGAGAAGCTCGGTTTCAAGCAAATCACCACCTGCTCTCCATCTTAGATTGATGCTCAACTTCAGTACTGCTTTGCCGGCGCATACTCTCTCCTCCCCAGTTTTACACGCCACCTCCCTTTTTGTGGAGCACCTGAACAAGCTTAAGCTTAGGGTTTAGGGTTTAGGGCTTAAAACCTTGGGAGTATTTGATCTTCTTCCCCATCAAAAATGAATGTTGTCCCGCTTAAGGAACCCACATAAAGTCACCAGAATATGGATAACCAACCATATGGGTTCCTGATTATGGTTCATGCTGACACGCCTCCTGGGCCGGAGCCACTTTTGGTAGTTGTCATAAATCAGGGGTCCCAACATCGAACCCAAAATGCTTATAGGTACACCCCAAGAAGTATCCCTAATTTTGGGAAGCCATCTGGTTAAATTCTATGTCTCGATTTGTTTCTAGTTTGCCGGACTCCGGAGAGGGCGCGGGCGAATTGAGTTCAAGGTGATTTCGGGAGTTCCGAAAATTAGGGGTGCCTGTGTTGGGGCTCCTAGAATGAGGACCATAGTGTATTCGTGGGATATTGGAGTCTCTTATTGATAGGAACCCAAAGCTAATCAGGCGGGAGCTATCGCCTGAGTCGCACAGGTGAAATGCATCTTGAAGAGCAAAAACTCCTCCCATGAAGCCGTGGGGCTAGGTTAGAGGGCAAATACCACTTGCTCATATGTATGGTACACATTTTTGGCTTTCTTTGTCGTCAGGAGATTGCAAAGAGAACGCTTATTTGGGAAAACATATTTTCCATTTCCAACATGCAGTACCTCAAGAGAAGCATTGCTAACCTCCTAGGACCCCACACCCGCAAGCCGTAAAATGCAACCAACAAATGTTACCCTATAATCACTATAATCCCTACAGTTTCCATTTTATTTTCCATTATCGCAATGTAGCCCCAACATATGCAATGTGAACACTGAACACCTATGAAGTGCGTCCTTTGGACAGTTTTCGTGGATAGGAGACGGGCGGCCCAATCCCGGGAGTTCATTCATGATGCCGTGGCTCCCGGAGATGAATGTCAGGGATTGTTCGGAGCTTCGAATCGTTTTATGGGCCAAGGGTTCTTACCCATAGAAGGCTATGTCAGAGGTTGTTTTTCAATGGGGGCTTCATATTATGTACTGCGAGTAATTGTGGACCCCCGAATCATGAGTGAAGCCAAGTTGAGGCTTCGGGGTTTAAGTAAGTCACTATGATTAATAAGTAGTACCCCTGAAGTAGATAGAGTATGGGGTATATAGGGAACTTATTATAATGTACCCAAAGCCATATTCTATCTGCTTAAGGGGGACTATATGTAAGTCCCCATGATTATGATCCAGCACAGTATATCACTGTTGCACCTGGAGTCTTACCCCATCCGAGTAAGGGCAAGAGAGGATGGCATGAAACAAGAACAGGGAGAGGGCTCTTACAGAAATCGCGTGCTGTGATGGCCTTAACCGCCAGCAAGTCTATCTGCCCTAATCAAGTTTTGACAGTATGGATCCCTGATGTACGTACCCTTTGTCAACTTTGCCAGGGGCATGGCCAATTGAGTGGGCAAGTAAGTTAGCATTTTCCATTGCTGACCCTATTCTTAGATGCTATTAAGGAGTTTAAATGAAGTTGCAATAATGGGTATATAGTAACAAATCATAGTTCCCCCATTATAGTAGCTTAATTAGGTTCCTTAACGGTAGCTCAGTATTGTGCTTGAACACGCTGATCACTACACCTTGTGCACGCTGACTCTTGGAAGGCATTCAACCTGACAAAATTGTTTAGAGACCCCACAACCCCGCAATCCTCTTAAGACTTGCTGTTCCTTGCTTATTCCACAGTTGTCAGAACCGGCAAGAGGCAACATTAGGGAGCAGAACTATGCTTGTGCGGAAGCCTCAAACTCACTAAGAGGACCGTTTCACAGCAAGCCCACATCCTTGATTTGAGACCTCAGGAAAGGCGGAGGCGTGCTTGCCTTAACGCCTAAAACTTAGAACCCTAAACCCTAAACCCGTAAACCCTAAACCGCGTGGGAAACCTCCAGGAAGTTCTGTTGCCTCTACATGCAATAGTAAAAGCAGTTCCAGCAGAGCTGGTTTCCTAGGCACAAGAGACTCAGGTCCTAGCTGAGGCGCTGAACAAAGAAGCTGCATACGGAGTGGCCTGAACCCCACAGATGTCGGCAGTTGCGGTTCAAGGTTACAGTCGCCCTTCAGCAGAGAGAATATGGAGTATATGGGGATCTTATTATGACATACCCAAAGCCATACCCCATCTACTTAAGGGGGACTATAGCTGTTAGGATTTTGAGGGTTTCAGACATGAGGCTGAGGGGTTGCTGGTCTGCACGCAGCAGCAATGGATTTTCTGTCAGCTGTTGCGAAATGCGCGGTTTCTTCCAGCAAGGACAGCCCTGGTTTTGAGTCTTTGAGCCCAAGCTGGATTTGCCTGTCACATACGTGTTGGATTTTGAGGTTCGGGTTCGCCACAGGCACAAATGTCTTGTCCACAGCACTTCGCGCGTACAGAAGTTGTTCCAATAGGTAAGGGTCAAAGTAGGGAGCAAATACTGCCGATACGTGAGGCTTGCAAAGAAGTGGTGTTTTGAATGTAATTATGGGATAGCTTCATGGGTTCTTGTGCACCTGCATCCCATCCGTCAATCCTCTGCTTTTGTATTGTCACTCTGAGTGTTCTGGAGAAAGAAAGCCCAGGGTTCAGGGCCTCAGGCTGCTCAGGAGATGTAAGAGGAAGCACCAGTAATTGAAACTGTATCTGTAATGCTGCTAAAAGTAAAATCGGTAGCAGGGAGCATATATTCATGCTCATGTTCCGCCGACTTAACGAGGATCGGCGGGATGTCAGGCATAGGCGGCCCCCTGTGCTGATCTGGGGGGGCTTGGAGAGGAACCTCAGAGAGGAGACTGTTGGGGTGTGGGTTTAACCGGACAATACAGAGGTGGCAAGATGGGGCTCCGTTGTGGGGCGGTCGACGAGTTTGACTGCTCCGCTTAATGTTGTGGTCTGCAGACTATGAATTGCCAGAAGCTGTGCGTTTCTGTTTGTGCGGTTGTCAAGCACGTAGGGGCCCGGGGTCGCGCCGGGATCGTGATGATTGTTGCCGTTTCGTAGCCCGATACTTTCGCTTCGTGTTAAAAATGTTAAAAGTCACAACTTCATGCATGTCTTCCGTTTTGGACCTTTCTGTGCGTTGCATGTCAAACTTGTGGACAACGAGAGGAGGGAGGTCTTGTGAGAGAAGGTCAAGAGACAGGGTTGTGAAAATGGTCGCGAGAGGTTATTCTGCAGTGTGTGGATCCTGCGAGGACTTCTTGTCAGGAAGTTACGAACCAGGTCCCGAGAGGAGCTTGCAGGAGAGGAGTTCCTGAACACGGTCGCGAGCAATGAGGTCCTGAGCAAGCGCGAGGAGCTCCAAAGAGGTCCCAGAAAGGAGGTCCTGGGTTGTGCTGAGGTGACCCAAAGGAGACCACGCAAAGATGTTGCTCCTGTTTGCATTCGGTTTCGTGGCTCCGGTTAGCCTTTTCCTGGTCAATTTGAACGCCTTTCGACAGTTAGCAGATTGTGGGCAACTTGGGATACCCAAATTTAGCCAAATCCTGCAATTGCAACGCCAAGGCCAACATGCAGGCCCGCTTGGAGGAGGCTGGACGAAGCTTGCACAGGGAAGAAGCTTTTTATGACAAGCTGGGGGTTTTCATGCTAAGATTGCTTGCTGTAAGCATTCTTGACATATTCAGTATGTGCCTTTTTTTTGGCGAAAATACCCCGTAAGCTTTTGAGGCATGATCTGCCACCACTTGAGTTCTCACGTTGTTGGTGCTCATCCAAGCTACAGCTACAGTGGCTCCTGTGAAGGACGATCATGATATGGTAACTTCCAATTTCTTTTCATTTCCAACCCCTATAACCTGTATACCCCCTGACCTGTATAGCCTTTTGAAGGAACCACGGCCCTAAATCCTAAACCCTAAATCTTAAAACC
>CAJNIZ010011126.1:1711-12641 GCA_905231905.1 Symbiodinium pilosum | reverse complement strand
CAAAACCCTAAATCCTCAATCCTAAACCCTAAACCCTAAATCCTAAACCCTAAATCCTAAATCCTAAACCCCATATCAATCCCATTTTGTTGCGGCTGACCAGAGCAGTTCGGCCCTACTTCCAAAGCCCGGAAGCCTGAGCCGTCCAAACGTCCGAAACCCTAGAGATATGATGGAGTTAAATAGGGTTTTTGGTTTTTGGTTTAAGGTTAGGGTTTAGGATTTATTTTTTTTGTATAGGGAGATTTATAGTGTTTAGGGAGTTGGAATGGAGAAGAAAATGGAAGCAACTTTACCCCAAGCTGCCAAGCTCTCAGACCCTTTGAGCCCTTTCGTTTACTAGGTTGGGGTTTGGGGTTTAAAGTTTAGGGTTTAGGACCTCCCCCATGGTTGCAACTGATTTGTTCAGGTTGTTCTGATTGCTTGGCTTTGGTTCCATTGCGCAACCAACAATGAGGTTACAAAAAGGGCAGACGTGGTGCGCTTTCAAGTCCATCTGCAGATTTGGTAATTTGCCTTCTATTCTTCTTATCTTTTACACCTTTTCTGGCACAGACGACAATAATCTAAGAGCTCTATACTAGAGCACAGAAACCCTAAACCCTAGCTTCATTTTGAAGTGTGGCGTGAGGCCCTCAGCGTGGCCTTCATTCACGAAATCGGCGTGCCGCTGAATACGAAGGTGCAGCATATACTGGGATATACATATACATATGTACACATATAGCGGTATAGTTGAGCATAAGGGAGACCTAGACATATGCCATCTTATGTATAGGGATATAGTGCATTTACAAGGTATATGCAGGGATAGAAGCCTGCAAGTTTTCGGTCATGAACATGGCCGCAGCATCTTTACCTTGTTGGGACAGGCGTCCGTGGACATGTGGACCATGAGCCCCTGAACCCTGAACCCTGAACCCTAAATCAACCCCAGAACCGGGGTTCAGGGTTTAGGGTTTAGGGTTTAGGGACCCTAGAATCTACAATCAGACGAGTAGATTTGGCACCTACACTCAGAATTTAGATGAGTTAAAATATGTAAGTAAAGCCAGATGATTTAGATAACAGACCTGGACTTTGTTTTTCAGTGAAATTGTTGGATCTCTGGGGCGTCTTCAACTGGCTTACACCTTTTGATTAACAGAAGTAAGGGCCAGCAGTTGTTTTTTTGTACGTTGTTTTCATGAATCCAACTCACGCAGTAAATGTTAGCCTGAACTGTGAGGGTACTGTTTGTAAAGCCTAATCAACATCTTCTATGTCTTAACTAGTTATGTCCATTAGCCGATTTTAACATTTCGCAAACGTGAATTGGAGGTCAATTGCAGTACTTCAGGCTGTCTACATCGTTAGGCATACTGGCAGAGTTCGTAGAAATTGGAAAGCCGAACTTCAATTCTTGAGTTTCTTTACGTGGTTTGCATGGAGTAAACCTGGCACATGATGGAGAACTGGTGAATAGTGGCGGTATTTTGTTTGCACGGATTTCAGACCGGCTTACACTGGTTTAATTGTCTAAAGCAGTTACATATACTGAGCGGTAGAATGGGCACCTCATGTTATGATTTCATTTACAAAGCATGTAGTGGGATGTAACCGATTTGAGTACATCTATTTGGCTACTGGAATTCAGGGCTAGTTCCATTACCTAAGTTATGTAAGTTAACGCAATGAATGCAATCAATGCAACCGTTGGAAATCCTGAAATCATTGGTACGCGTTGTCTACCAGATGTCAGCCCTTTTACATTTATCTAAGCAGCTAAAAAGCTTGCATGCAGTGCAGCGAAAATTGGCATTGGAGTCTATTCTTATTTCTACAGTAACGAGATCATGTAAATAGGCCAGCAGTTTTTTTGAAATACGAAGGCCTGCCATCGGAAGGTTGTGGTTGTCACCGTAAAACGAAGAGCGACAACGACCAATTTTCCGAGACTCCTAGATTGCCGAGTCCAGTCGGAAAGTCCCGAACTTTTGGCGACTGAAGCTGCAACAACACAAAACACAACAAATCGGAGAAAAACAGCAGCCACCAAAACCAAGAAGACTTGCAACACATGCAAAACGATATTCTGAAAGTCATGGATGTGGCGGCCTATTGAAGATTTTCACTGCCAGGCATTTTTTTGTGGTTTTCCAACATATTTAGCTGTAAGTCTCCAGCTTCTGGATACCTTATCTCTTTATCATTGAACCCTTATCCCCAAACCCCAAACCCTCTGCCCCAAATAGCTAAAAAGGAAAACAGCTCAAGTCAAAGCTGCCTTATTCGGGCCCCGAACCCTTGCAGACATGTGCATATGTATATACATACATACAGGATTTGCAAGGACTCTTGCTTCTTACGTTAAACCCTACATCAGGGAGCATATAACACCCAACCTCGACCCCCAGGTTTCGTAAATCAAAAATTCCGTCAAAGACCGCAGCCCCAAACCTCAAGCCCTCAATCGCCAACCCGGCCCCAACACGCAAAACCTAGACCCCATGCAATAGCTTTGTGTGCAGAAGTGCTAGAGCTCCAACGTGTCCTCTGATCTCTCCCTAAGTAGTAGGAGACCACCCCTTCCATAATAAGCAATTTCTTGCACAAACATATCATTCCGTAATGGAAATACTACTCATACTTGAGGGAGATTGTTATCGTTGGGTATTTGAAGCCGGTCGGTGGTCTCAGTCGTGAAGCCAGTCTTAGTGAGGGGTTTACCTTGGGACCGCCACTCTGTGAAAGCTGGGTAGTATTTATAGTACAAATATGCGTAGCCCTTGAATATGACCCCGAATATAGACAGCACCCAAGGTTTATCAATGAATGCCAGCCAAGCCACAAGACCTTGGAGGAGGTCAGTGGGATGGAGCTCACTGCTCTCCCCACAAGTCCCTACCCCTGTACCTTATACCCCCTGCACCCTTTTCCACCCCTATATAACCTCTTGAACCCCTATAGAACCCCTATATAACCCCCTATAGAGCCCTATAGAACCCTATATAACCCCTATATAACCCTTTATAGAACCCCTATATAAGCCCTATACAACCCCTCATAGAACCCCTATAGAACCCCCCTCATAGACTAGGGATTATGTGCACCTGCAGGCCTCAACGCCAGCCATTGCCGCGGCATTGAGGGCCGAGCTTCTGGTGCCCTGCATGGCTTTACGGTGTAGGTCGTAGGATTTGGGTTGAACTGGCCTTTGGTTAGCTAGGAATGAAGGAATGGATCCTTACAGTAGTCCCTATATAACCAATTATAGTAGCTTCCATTTTCGTTTCCATCCCTCCATTCCCAGCTAACCACAGGCCAGTTAATCCACCCACGTCCTCGACCGCAAACGAGCATGAAGCCACACAAAACCTCTTCCAAACGGACGGTAGTCTATATAGGCATCCTTTTCAGGTACCATGTCAGTTTGGAGGAAGGTAAGTTCTCAGATGCTGGGCAGAGGATCGGGTGTTTGAGGAGGTTTGATCTTGTAGGCTGAGCGGATAGATTTAGATTTGCAGCCTTCTGCAATCTTGAAGCCTGCCGTCTTTGCTCCTCGCCTGAGAGAGCTCTGACCAGTTCCCCACAATGTAGCACCAGAAGCTCGAAATCCGCGAGCCTTTCAGCGCCCCAGCGTCCTGCCAGAAACCAGAGTCGTACCGTTGCCCCTCAACGCTTTGACACCGTGCATCCGGCAGGAAGGTTTGGGCTCGAAAGACCAATGAACCTTCGATTGCGCGGGTTCCTGGAGACCAAGCAGTTGCCTAAAGCCCGCCCCCAACCGTGCCAACTCCTACAGAACTGCATGAGAATGAACCCGGACAAACACAAGTAGCCGGAAGAAATGAACCCTCGCGGGCCAGGCGCCGCTGAGAGCTCTCAATGAAGGGCAGATTCACAGGTCGCGTGGGTTCGTGACAGTGCGGTTCTTGTGGCTTCGGTCGGGATCTTGGGTCTTAGGCAAAGCCCCTAAACCCTATAGTCCCCCTTAGTAGATAGAGTATGGCTTTGAGTATATTAAAAAAAGTCACCATATTCTATCTACTTAAGGGGGACTATAGCCCCAAATCCTAGCCGGGGCTTGTTTTTTGGAATGGAAAGGGGATTGGCCCTCAGGGTTGGCGGTTGAAGTCAAGGTGAGGGTCCTGCTAAGATGCTTTGAGGCCCCAAAGCCTTCAGCCCAAATTATCCTTCTGCCCTAACCCCTCAGTTACACTCTATGATTTAGCTATGAAGCACAAGCAGTGATTGTCAAAGGATTTGTGATGGTATGCGGGGAAGTGAATGTAAGATAAGTTCTGCAAGTCTGCACCCGTAATGCTTTAATCCTGCAAGTCTGCATCGCAGCCCGCCCTAAACCCTAAACCCTAAACTGCAAGAATTCTCGGCCTGGACTCGCCTATACTTACTGGCGGTATCAGGGAATATATTCTACAAGGATTATATAGGGATTATATAGGCATTATCTTCCTTTACTGCCTAGGAACCGCCAGTACATGCATGCCCCAAACCCTGAAAACTCTTAACTCGGCAGCTGCATTTATGCGGATAGCATTTGAAAGTGGGAAGCCCAGCATATTGCATGAATTATTCTGTACCCAAGGAAGGGAAAACTCCGCTCCAAACACTCAATACTACCCATATATATATATACATATGTATATATATGCCATTTTGTAGTTTCCATCTTATTTTCCATTATCCCAATAGAACCCCTAATATAACCCCTAATCCTTATAGTTTCCATTTTATTTTCCATTATCCCAATAAAGCCCCAATATAAACCTAATATTACCCCAATGGGACCTCCCATACTAATAATCAACCTGGACTGTCAGGACTTTCCAGGGCGAGCCACTGCCGCCACGGGAGGCATCAAGGAATCTGGTATCATCCAGAGACATACTTCCCAACTGGGTGTTAGATGTTTAGCACATGAGTGGCGAAGTCAGAGAACACTTGCATCGCTGGAGCTCTCTGCACTTGCTGGGCTCTTTCCGAGCATAAGTTCTTTTCACAATAATTCAGCTGCCATGAGATCGTAATGGTTTGTGGTCCCATGGGTATCTAGTTTTGTATCAAGTTTTGGAAGGCTACACGGAAAGAGCCATTGCATGAGTCATTCTTCTGCAGAGGTAGAACTCCCAACGGAGGAGCAGGAACGAAGCCCAAAGCCTAAACCCTAAACCCTTAACCTTAAACCAAAAAACCCTAAACCTTAAACCCCAAACCCTAAACCCTAAATCCCAGACCGCAAACCTTAGAAGTCATGGTGCTCATTGGAGAGGTGGCGCATGCAGTCCGGTCGCTGACCGAGTCAGTGCTGTCCTCTGTGGGAGGCCGGAGGGTCTTTGCGACTTTCGCCTTTTAGGGTTCATTTTAGGGTTTACGGGTTAGCGTTTAGGGTTTATGGTTTTGAGGGTTTAGGGTCTAGGATTCAAGGTTTTGAGGGAATGCGAGGGTTTTGGTGCGTGTGAGGTTCCGGACCTAACTTAGGATGTGAGGTTGTTTGGGTCTACCAGAATCAATCTCGGAAGTTGCAAAGGACAATTGATTGGGTGTCTCAAGCTATGGGTATTGGAGAGATTTAGGTCAACCCTTATCAAACGCTACACCATAAACCGCATTAAGCCCAAACGTATGCAATGAAGCCACGCGCGGCATCCCACCTGCATGATTTTCAGTATCTTGGCCTGGCATCCCTTACTTGCAATCACTCAGGGTTTAGGGCTTAGGGTTACGCATTAGGGTTTGGGGTTAGGGGTTAATGCTTTAGGTGTAGGCCCCCCTAATGATGCATTTCCCGGATTCAGCATGAATGCAGATGAGGGGAACGTACGTATCATGAAAGGGGTCGGGGGGGTTATCGTAAGGGGGAGGTTTTGAACTATTGCGCCAAACTTAAATGTGAGATTCTGATCAGAAATTACTTGGACCCTTGCTGTTCCCATTGGAGGCTTCGCGGCCTGGCGCTACACGAATCCCGCCAGCTTCCCAATTCCTAGAAGTGCTCTTCGGGGCTCATAAGGTTGTTGCTACAGGGTTCAGGGTGTAGGGAGCCATGTGTAATATAGCCCTATAATGCTCCCCTATATGACCCCTTTTAAGGAGTTTTCACCATAGTCCGTGTTGTGTTTTGCAGTAGGTGTCCGAGTGGCAGTTGTCGTCAGCGCCGCCGCAGTGATAATCGAACGATGCTAGTTGTAGTGCTAGCGCTGTTGTGGTGATCTTGGGAGAGGCACACATTCTATAGGGGAAGCCTGGGTAAACTGTGGAATGACCGCAGCAATTGCACAACGTTTTTTTCTTTTCGTTTTGCATGGGCTTCCTTAGAGAGTATTTGTTTAAAAGTTTAACGACTAACTAGCGTCTTAAACCCTGTGAGACCCAGGTGGGCATGGAACAGCTTCGAGGCTTGAGTCTGGCGCACCTCGGTGGCAAGGAGAGACTGACGTTGGAGTTTCATAGGTTTAGGGTTCTTGGATTTAGGGCTTCAGGTTTGAGGGGTTGGACTTGAGGGGCTTGGTCCTTCAATTTAAAGGCCTTCTTTGAGCTGTATCTTGGTCCCCCAGCGTGCCTCCCGCTGAACATTGCAATTTGGAGTCTGAAGTTGATCATATCGCTCTGAGCCGCCAGGTCTAGACAGAGTCACAAGTTCCAGTGTACGCCAAGATATCATTGAGTTTTACTTGCAAGGATCTCCGAAGCATGTCTGTTGCAACATTGAATAAATCGAAGCACCGACCACACCGAGCTGATAGGGAAATTCGGGGGCGACAACAGTCCCCAAATGAGGATTCCTGTGCGCAAGCCCTAAAACGGGAACCTTGTGACCTAAACCTTAAACCCTCCCCTTAGCTTCCAGAGTGGGTAGTGGACTTTTGTAGTATTCCGCATAGAACCCGTGTACATGTGTATATATATATAACTGACATATGAGACCCCTAGACATTGTATTCCCTCCTTCCGCGCTTCTCAGGGGCCAGTAAGTACTCCATACAATCCCAGGGCCATGTCCGTTTTCCATTTGATGCGCTATGGTTGTCTTATAGCTGAGTTAAGAAAAGCCTAAACTCTAAACCCTAAACCCCTAAACCCTAAACCCTGAATCCGTTTCTTCCCGAACCATCTCCCCAAGGCAGATCACGCGATGGCGGCATCCATTGGAGATCCCTCATCCAGATGGGTACCTTGGCTGGTACCCGTCCAGAAAGAAACGTCTCCATAAGGGGCGTTGGGTTTAGGGTTTAGAGATGTCTGAAAACATGAAATTATTCCAGTTTTTGAAAGCAGACATCGGCCCTTCATGTGGGTGATCTTTTGAGCAAATCCCAACTTTGGTTATGCTTCGAGCATTCCGATTACCCTCTGGCTCTTCACAGAACCCATCGCGTCACAACAGTCGAATGCCGGTTGTTTTCCAGCAGAGCAAACACTAAAACAGGGGCTTCCGAAACAGGGGCATACCTTGTGGGGTTCCCTTCAGCAGAAACCAATGTAGAAGCCTGGATATTTGCCAGTATTATCCCCCTGTGGTGCAATCATATATATATATAAGATCTATTGCACGCTCTACACAAAAGCATCTCCAAACCCTGTTCCACGTTATTAGGCCCCTGGAGAGTCGCCTTTGTTTGCAAGCTGCCAAATAGGTTCCGATCGATGGCTTTTTCATGTCAGTGTGCCCTGCATACAAAATACCAATGAAGCACCTGTGAGCTTAGTTTCTGAACTTTTCCTTGGGGTACTTGGAAATAATCTATACATTCCCTTTTTCCCTGCTAAGAGCCAGTGAGTTACCGAGGCTGCTAACCCATGAGGGGGACGAGTCTGGGGCTCAGCTGTCTGTTCTTGTTCAAGATGATGCCCATTTCGTCTGCGTGCCCATGCCCTGACCTCCCAAAGAATATGTGACAGTATGTCAACTGAGAATTATTTTACGTTGTCCCCAACCTGAAAGCAAGACGATGTTCTTATTTTGCTTATTATGGTTTTTCAAAAGCGGTGTATGACGTTGCATGGTTCGGCCACAAGAGAAACATTACCCAGTTTCAGCCCAATCCTTCAACTCCCAAACCAAGAACCTATCCTCAAGTCTGAACCTTGAAGCTTCACTCCTAGGCTTTAGGCTTATTTATGGTTTAGGATTTACAGTTAGGGGTATTTATGGTTTAGGGTTTAGGGTCTTTGCCTCTGCCTCTCAACACCTTCCACCTAGCCAGCATTGGCTACGAGAAAGTGGTTTGTACGGTTTGGTTGATGTTCTTGAAAATCCGGTGCAAAGGCAGGGTGTCTGTTGGAATGCCACTGTTTGTGGCGTGCATCTGTTCAACATTCATTTTCGTGGGAACAAAGGTGTGGGCGCATTCATAGTGAGGTAATGGCCGGAATTCTGGAATCCAACCCTAAACCCTAAACCCTAAGCCTAAACCTTAAACCCTAAACTCTCCATCTGGGCCTTGCAGGTTTCCTGGGCCTTGCAGGTTTCCTGCTTCTCACCCCTGCCTGTTGCTTTGAGGCTACTAGGGCCTTCTACATTGTGGGGGCTTTAGGGTTCAGGGTTTAGGGTCGCAGGCCCCCAAACCCGAAACCAGGCACCTCAACCGCAACCCGCAGAGAAGCCCAAGCACCTCTACATGAGCTACAGTCTAAACTCCTGAAAGGTGGTTGTATGGGCGATTATATGAGGGATTATTACAGGGGTTATCAAGGGGGATACTAAGAGTTTACACTATAGCTCATATGGCCCTAAGTAAGCTACAGAGTCATAGACAGTTCTGTGAAATCTGATAGACGAGTGAACAACAAATTGCCGAACAGGTCAGAGCTTGACTTTTTCTGGGCAACGAAGATAGGAGGCCTTTGGCGGAGGGTTTTGAGAATGCCCTTGAAATCATGTGCGTGAAGCGGTGGATTGAGGTTCAGTATCTGCAGTGCCCCACTTAGGCTTTGAAGCGATTGGGGTGCGAGGTAGGGCAGCTGAGAGGAAGAAGTGCTAAGGGGTTGGGCAAGGAGAGGCTACAAGAGCCCTGAGAACCTAAACCTAAACCCTAAAAAACTGAAATTCGATGCGTCAGAAGTCTGGACCCTCATAATCCTCTTATGGGAACTGAAAGATGTGCATTCTGGAGCCAGCTCCGTTGACTCCCGTCGGCGTTTTGCATGTAGTGAAGTGGCGTGTGTTCCAAGGCGTTTCAAAATGCAAGGGTTAGTTGTACTAGGATTTAAAGGAGTTTTCCCCTACAAGGAAGTCTGAAACACTTCTCTCATCTCCTTCTAACTAAGGCAGGGTTAAAATGGCAGCTCTGACTAAGTCTGGCCCGCGACAAAAGCATATGGCTATCCCAGAAAATGGGGTACCTTCTTGGGAGTCCCTATACTAAGGATTTGAGCATTTTAGGGGTCTGAATTGGGGACCTCCATTTAGGGAAAACTACCATGTGATATGGGCCACCTAGAGTCCAGATATGCTTTGCTTCCAACAGATGTCCGTCCCTCACCCCAGCATTTTAATGCTCGGGCCGTGCGCAGGTCCCTCGCACGGCTTTGATTACGAGGCGCCGTAGATTTGAGCATCCATGGTCAAGAAAGTGAAGAAAGCACCCATACTTCCACATAGAAGAGACGTGGGTAGGACACTTGTAGAGCAACAGTAATCTATGCTAAGTTGTAGATCTTGTCTGGTTTGACTTGTAAATTTCGACTGCGGATCCGCAGGATTCTCCCCGGTTGCCTTAGCTTCAAGGGATTGAGGGGGGCTTTTCCGGCTTCATTGCTTTCCAGTGGTTGGGAGCCCAGGGCTTCCCTAACGAATATTCATCATTACGGGGTAGGGGGTTGCATCAATTATTATGGGAAGGGGATGAAACCCTAAACCGGTGACCCTAGTTACCATGATCGCAGCCACAGGCCCAGTGCTTGCTTCCTCTACTTTGCAACGCGCGCCATAAGGCAGGGCCCGATGGATGTTCTGCGGAAGTCTGTAGGGTGGGTTGGGGTGGGGCGTCCTAAACCCCAAAACCCAAAACCCAAAACCCTAATCCCTACCCTTTGGGACCCAGCCAGAGAGAGTGAGAGTGAGAGAGAGATAGATAGATCTTCATACTCATGCGGCCTTATTGTGTGTACGTACATGGTAGTTTCCCGAAATGCGGGGACCCCAATATAGACCCCAAAATACTATAGTCCTTGTTATATTTATTATGGGGACCCCCAAAGAGTACCCCTAAGTTAGGGAAACCCCTACATTACATTTTGTAGATATGTAGGTTACATTGGAACCTGGAGGGTCCACACCTGGTGCAGGTGCCTGGCAACAAGAGCTTTGTTGGTGTTTTCTTTTCCCTAAACCCTAAACTCTGCCCCAGAAGAAGGACCCCCCCCCCCACCGGCTTCCCGAACAGTCGCCCAAAATACAAGGGTGCGATGTCAGATCGGAGTCTAGGGTGGGAAGTTTTGTCATTCGGGAGAGGACCATTTTAATTGGCGGTTTCTCAAGAATTGTCCGGCAGAATCCATCATACTCCTCTGTAATATATAGTCCTTAATAAGGGTATTTGGGACCCAAGACCCAGGTCTGCAAACATGAAGGGTACAAACCTAAAGTCTTTGAATATGTGGCAGTTTCTCGGAAGCACCCGCATGGGAAGTTTAATGGACACCAATACCCTCTCAATCTCCCTATCAAAATCATTTGATGTGTTGGGCACCGTCTTAAATACGGCCCTAGATTTGGAGAGTACCCAAAAGAGGGACCCCAAACAGCTCCCTCAACCCTAAACCTTAATCCCTAAGCCCTAAACCTTGAACCCTTAACCTTCAACCCTTCAACCCTAAACCCTAAACAATAAACCCTAAACCCCTAAACCCTAAACCCTAAATCTTAAACCCTCAAGCCTGCACCTGTCAGAGCCGTAAGCTCAGCCAGGCTCCTGATGCAGAAGCC
>CAJNIZ010011125.1:0-11336 GCA_905231905.1 Symbiodinium pilosum | reverse complement strand
TAGAGCAAAGTACATATTCGGTTTCAACAGTTATGCATATGTACAGACTGCAAACTTGCTGAGGTGAGTACCTGAGCAAGTGGAAATTACTTTAGATGTGGGCTTTGGGCGCAACATATCTTATATATACATACAGGGTTTCATGTCCATGGCTCAAAGGCTGAGGGGCTTTGGATGTCTGGGTCTGGCCTTGCATATAACTTCAGGTGGGGAGGGCGCTGATCTAAACGTGGTCACCAGGGGGGATGGTTACAAAGGCCAGTATGTGGATCCACTCCTCCGTTCCTTGGTGAGATCCAGCTAGCTTGGTCCCATGTGAAAGCATGAGAAAAATCTACGACGTTACAAGCAGCGGAAAATGCAATACTCGTGGCAAATGATGGCCTCTCTCTTCGGCTAGTTCCATGCAAGAACGCGTAGAAGCGTCTGAAGTGGAAGTCTGCAGAACACTTTGTCGCACGCAGCCCTGCGTATACATTTTTTCGCGCTGGTCATGCTCGCACCCGCAACAACCTATGCAGCTGGGCATCGGTGTGTGACATCTGAAACGGAATCTCTTCTCATTGGCTGAGTCTAATCACACTGTCACTCTCACACGCCGAGAACCAGATCTTTACACAACTACCTCAAGGGGCCCTCCGCGAAGGCACCCCGATCAAGAAGTCCTGGCTCAGCCTTTTCGCAGGCAATGATCACAGAGTCATAAGCCGACTCGTCGCACTCATGGCTCTCTTTCCTTAGTGCACACTACACTGACTACACAGAGCAACCTAGCAACCGGAAGCAAGGCTGATGATAATCATCAGCTGCATCATCTTCATCATGACTGCTAATGGTTGCTGTTACTACGTATGATGATGACGTTGGTGCCGAGTTAGTTGAGCACGAAGTAGCACAAGGAGTGCAAGAGGAGCAATGGTCTCCAAGTCTAGAACTCTCATCAAGATGAGAATGCCACAAGCTCCCTGTACTAAACTCTTCTGGGAATAAACTTAAATAAGTCCTGAACACTTAACCCCAAATCCATCCCGGACTCTCAGCCCTCAACCCTAGCCTCCCCCAAGCAGCCATCATGGCTGCTACGGCCGCCTTAACAAGGACGGCAATCTTTGCGAAGACTTTTTGGGGCTTCCATGTCTGAAGGATGGCATATGAGTAAGGCCTGAAACCATAAAACCCCAAATCATGAAATGACTCTTGGTAACCTCTACCTCTGAGATTTCCAGCTCCGGGTGCAGATCAAGTCTCAGGAATGCAAGCAGCTGCAGGGCCTGCTCCCAGCAGCTACACTTCTCCAAAGCATTCCTTCGCTGAGGGGAGCTTTCTTCGGGTGATGAAACCGAGAGTCCATACAGTGATATGTAGTGATATTTAGGTATAGACATGCCTGTTTTCGGTGGTTGAATCACTAGATTTAACCACAGTACCCCCTACTTGTACTACTCACCTCACGTGGGCAGGAAACCCAGGGGCCAAAGGTTTTGGGTTCAGGGCGCAGGATCAGAGGGACCGAGGCCAAGAGATTTAGATGGTCCTCAAAGGAACCACAGCCAGAAAACCATGCCAAACCCCAAACGGAACAACAGCGGAAGGCCCAGCGCTTAGGGCGAAGGCCGAGGGAAATCTACACCTTGCCGCCAAAACCCAGCCGAGAATCAGCGTGGTGCAGCCAGCGATGCTTTCCGGCTGCACTGAACCTCAGGCGCTGATTGTTGAGGGTTTCAGGCTTTGGGCTAGGTAACTAGCAGGATACTCCAACTTTCAGACAGACGCCAGACAGCCGCAATGCTCAGAATCATTACAACAAGGATTCGGCATGTGTTCGACAAGAGTTGTCGGAGGTTTTTACAACAAGAGGAACATCTCTGTAACGGTTCTAGCCTGTTCATGACGCTCACTGGAAACTTAAACAGTGAGTAAACTTATGAGGAAACCGGATGATTTCAAGCTCACCAAGTAGTGCATCGTTCCTGAAAAATGTGGATTTGCAGAATTCGACTCCGTAGCTGGATAGGAACCGCAAACACACGCGCTGATGCAACAAATGGTGGCAACAATGAAGTCTATCAGTCAAGAACCTGGCTATAGCGCTGGCGCTTGCTTACCTAGGTCATACCTCAAACCCAACCCCAGACCCAAAACCCTAGACCATCCATCTTAATTTGGTATCATACATTGACTACCCAAGGCTGCCCAGCTGCACGGCTGGAACTGCCTCAGCCACCAAAGCGCAGACCTCCAGGAGCCACCCTTGGCATAGCCATTGGCCAATGCACTGAAGGACACCAAGGTTGCCTGCGCTGAAGGGTTTGCGGCCAGGGTTGGGGGTTTAGGGTGGAAGCTTTGCAGGCTGATGGTTCAGGACCTCGGGTTTGGGGTAAGGATACGGCTGGGACTGAGGGTTTAGGGGACTAAATGTTCGGGGCTTGGGGTTGAGGCTTACTGTAACTTTGAGGCCGCTGGGTGTTCAGCCGTTAAGTTTGAAGGTTAGATGTCAACGTTTTTGGTTTGTGCAAACGAATGTGTTGAGCTACCGCTGCTATTTTGGACAAGTGTGCTTGACAAGTAGGTCGTAACTGCCCTGGACCTCCAAGTCGCCCTCTCCTGTTTAACCACAAGACACTCCTGATGACAGATCAATTCATAGGGAGGCTTTTATCCAGCGCCATGCATGCAGCAAAAGAATCTGAAGTGAATGCCCGTGAACAAGCAGGAGATGATCCCCCCTTCTCCGTTCATCAGAGGCAACCCAGCCTCTGCTGGGCCTTGGTTCCGGGAAACTGGTGCTACAGTCAAAGGAGTGCTGGCTTAGGTGGCAGCGTGCTGGGGCTGTAAAGTCGACCTCGCAGGTAGCGACTCCGAGAGCACAGAATGTGCTGCCACCCAAAATCCTGGGAGTGGGGTGGCGCCATGTGCGCATGGATTATTCAGCCGTGGCGCAAAGACTCATTGTGAACCTTCAAACCTTAGCCTTAACCCCCAACCAAGAATCCCAAACCCCCTGATCGGAATTTCAACTCTCAAGCCCAAGATTGCCTCCGCTGCTGCGGAGACTGCGCCGAAGAGCTGCGCCGCGCGCTTCCAGCGGGAGCCCGCTGCGCAGGCGCTGAGAACTCCATTTTGCAAAGCCACCTGTGACTGTGACGTGCATGGTTGTTTTAGGGATAAGCTTGCGGGCTTAAGTTTGGCTATGTAGGGGCTGCATATGATGATGTAGGATGTGTTCAGGGTAAAGGGCATAGGATCACGATTTGGGGTTTAGGGTTCAAGCCTTATGGGGTTTCAGGCTCACTACTGTTTTGCTGGCTTGAACCAGCGATGCTCCTGCATCTCGGGGCGGGCCAACCCGTCATATGCAAAACTCAGACCCCAAAACTTCAGACTCTAAGCCCTAAACCTTCAAAACCTTAGACACAAAACCTTCGACCCCATCAACCCCAAACCCTTAACTCCCTGACCCCAAATCCTAAACCGAAACCTCTACACCCTAGCTAAACCTCAAGCCGCACAAACCGTGACAAATTCGGCTCACTGCTTAGGCTAAACGCTTCCAAACCAAAACCCTGATCCTCGCCCAAAGCCCCGAACCCGCAAGCCTTCGCAAACTATACCCTGGACCGTTTCAACTCCAAACGTTAAACAAATCAGCCCAAAACCTTACACTCCCAACATGTGAACCCAAGGCCCTGAAGCTTTAAACTCTAAGCCCTGTAGACAGAAGTTTTGAAGCCCGACTGCCTAACCCTCAAACCCCGAACCTTGAACGCCAAAGCCCCACACATTTGAACCCAAAACGTTCAATCCTCTAATCCCGAAACCCTATATAAATTCCCTAACCACTGCTCTTCAGAATAAGAAAGCCCGAGCCTGTGGAAGCTCCTGCTTTGCATCCCAGGCCTCGTCCGTTGTGTTGGAGGCTCATGGGGCGTAATCACTGACATAAAACAACCCCCCTCCCCCCCCAGGAAATTAGCGTTAGCACATACAAGTAAAGTCTGTTACAGGGAACATTTTCTTTGTAAGGGGAGAGGATTCATACCCGCCACCAAAATCCCTTGCAGGGGGTTCATTGCGGCATGCAAGTCTCAAGGCTGAGGCCATTCAACGCTGAAGGTGCAGATGAGAAGTAGTAGACAACATGTACAAGGTGGCCGAGCAGCAGCCAAAACCCAGCACTTTCAAGGTTCGAAGCTTGGCACTAGGGGCCGGCGGGCATTGTTCCGTTGTTGGCCCACCACCTTAGTGCCTGCTCAGATACCCACCCCGTCCCTGGCTTGTGTCCTCCACCTTTTCGATGTCTCGTTTGTTGCACATGTTCCCAAGTTTGCCAATTCATGTGGCAGAACAAAATACTTTACTAGCTATGGTTTCTCTTCTCTGTTGCTCTACGCCCTACGATCCTCCGCGAAATCCGCCACGGATCTTGCCTGGCCAATCTGCAACTACAAAGCACGCAGGACAGACTGCAAGGACCTACAGCCTGTCTTTCTAAGCACGGGAGTGCTACTCAAATGAATGCTGTCTCAATGCCTCAGAAGAATTTATCTTCATGTGTCACTCCGTGTCGCTTGCACAATGATAGTTTCATTCGCATCCTTGGCGAAAACATAACGTACGATAACGGGGGAATTGTTTGATTTCGGTGGTTGTGCTTATGAGCTTCTTGTAGGACTCTGCATTCATGATTGCGGCAGAATTTTTTGAGGACCCACCAACTGAAAAGATCTGGGGTTTCAGCGTAGATAACATGGGGCCTGTGAAATCCAACAACCCGTCCTGGCCATCCCCAATGCCTTAAGATGTTATACCCATTATAGTACTTTCCATTTTCTTTTCCATTATCCCTATATATTTCCAATATAACCCCTATATATCCCCAATATAACCCCCTATATATCCCCAATATAACCCCTATATATCCCCTATATATCCCCAATATAACCCCTATATATCCCCTATATATCCCCAATATAACCCCTATATTACCCAATAAAAAGGAGAGGCCTCGCAAAGCGCCAGCGTAGCCGGCCACTGCGCGACTTTGGCGCGTGCGGATGCCAGGGAGCTGAGGATGAATTCGTTGCTGCGGAGATCCTCCCCAGGGATTTAAGGATAATGGAAAAGAAAATGGAAACTATAGGGATTATATAGGGGACTATATAGGGATTATAGGGTATATATTGGGGTTATATGGAAAAGAAAATGGAAACCCTAGGTCCCTTTAAAGGGATTTAATGGGGTTATATAGGCGGGGTTATATTGGGGTTATAATGGGGATAATGGAAAAGAAAATGGAAACTACTATAATGGGTTATATGTTATAATGGGGATAATGGAAAATAAAATGGAAACTACTATAGTAGGATTTAAGGTGGTTTCGGGTTTTGTGCGCTTAGGGATTAAGGCTTTGGTGTCAGAACTCAGGGTTGGCGGGCTCATTGGGGAGGGTGGCAGGGTGTAGTAGGTTTTAGGTTTCGGTTGGCTAAGGCTAAAGGCTTCGACTGGACCATTCCTTGGATCCAGACATGGACCCCGTAATACAGAATCAGCGTGTGCACTGTTCTGGGAAGCTGTTCAGGGTGCAGGGCGCTTGAAGGGTGAGGTCTACTTCTACAGGGCCTACTCCCAGGTTACTCTCGGCTCATTCTGTGGACTACGGGAAGGGCTGGAGGATGTTGGTCTCAGCCCACATAGTCTGGGGGGCCCTATTCTCGACAGTACCCTAAGTACGCCTAAAGCCCGTTTTCATGTTGATCCCTGGCTCGTTGCCCTGAAGCTGCTCGCAGAGTCCTGTGACAGGCGTGCAAAGAGGGCAGCGCCCAGTCTCCAGCGGTTGGCCTCCTCGTATCACTCGACTACCACAAGCGGTCGCTTCTCTTTTGTTGTTAAGCCCTGCTAATACCAAACATGTCCGTCAATGTAAATACGATTTCTGAGGTGGAAGCCGCTAACACAAGGATGACTGTTACATACTGTTACCATAAGGGTGACCATGTGCGAGAAACCCCATCTCCCTGCTCCTCCATTACCTCCAAGAGGGAACAGGCGAGGACACTGTCCACTTCAATTGCAACCTTAGCAGGGGGCGTTCTGCACAGAATACCTCAAAACACCTCAGAAGAACATGGGTACCCATGGGAGCCCGCAAATGACATGGGATTGTAGGGGTCCCCCAGTGGCTTTGTGTAGCAACCCTTGCAGGCAAGCCACGAACACAAACTCATACGGTCACCTTTTCAAGGACCTGTTAGCATGCGGACTGTCAAACATGGGCGAACGCAGCTCGAATAAGTCGATCGGCCTGTCCTGGACGTTTAATTCTGAGAGTTCGGATTTAGGTATTGAGGGCGTTTAGCTCCTTGGGGTTCAGGGCTTAGGTTCAGGGTTTAGGGCTTAGAGATGAAAGCTTCGAGTTGCAAGAATTGATTGTTGTCAGAGGACATTGGGCCGAGCATTGAATCCGCGATAAGGTTCTGTTAGTGCACGCTCAAAGATTAATGGAAAGCACCATGAAGGCCTCGACACTTTTGAGAAATCCCACACAGCAAACCCAACAACCATACCCCCAAAGCCAGCAAGACACAGGTCCTAGACCAGCCCCCTGAGCCTTAATCTCTAAACCATGAACCCTAACCAACAAATCCTGATTCCAGAGACACGAGAACGCCGCTAGTCCCGAATCTAATACATCCCCTGAAGAAGGGGCCGATACTCTAAACTCTCAACCCTGAATGCTTAGCCTCGCAATCCTAACCCCATAGCCCTAGACCCTCAGCCCTAAACCCCCAACCCTACAACCTTCACAAGAAGATTCCAACCTTGCAGCAGGGCAGCTTGACCCAGATGTTGATGCGCGTCAAGTGCCAAACGCCAGGCTTCCACAGCACAGGAGGAGACGAGGCCTCCACAGGCCCACCATGGTGGTACCCTGAGGATTCAATTAACAGGCTTCATAAGGATGCACAGGGGCTTAGGGGGCACAAGCACGTTTTGGGATTTTGGGGCTCAACAATTTACGATCAGGGTCTAGGACTTTAGGATTTTGGGGCTCAACAAGTTACGATCAGGGTCTAGGACTTTAGGATTTTGGGGCTCAACAATTTACGATCAGGGTCTAGGACTTTAGGTTTTAGTGGTTGAAGGGTAGGGCCTTACCATTATGGGGATTCTGGAGAGCTAATTTCCGGTTAGGTTCAGAGCTTCCTGACAATTGGGGTCCTTTCTGGGGTTCCTGCAACCAATACCTCCATTAGGATGCTGATGATGCCCAGGTGGCCTGCTTAAGTAGATAGAGCAAAGAGATACAGAGGAAGCGTGAAAGTTCCGAACTTGTGTGGCCCTACATTTGATAATAGCCATCCTGCCGGAAGGCAAGTGCCCTTTACTCTGAACTGCTGTGGAATGAGGGTGCTGAAGTCATGTAGGAGTCTTGGTAGCAACAGTACCCACGTTTGGATGACTCCTCCTGCAAAGAGTTGAAGAAAAGTTGTCATGCTGGCAACAGTAATGCCGCTCAGCTTACCGGAATCATGCCCATCATTGCTCAGCCTGCTCGTCGAGGTTTGGGTGTTGGGGGAAATTTGTCGCCGCAGAGTTCACATGCTGAAGGTCAGGCTGGTGCAGCTAAGCATCATGTTGGGTTGAGATGTGTTGTGAAAGAAAGGGCACCTAGTTTCAAATGCCGTTCCTGCGTACCCCCCCTTCCCAAACCTTGCACTCTCCCAATGAGCGTCACGAACTAAGGTGGAACATGAGGATGTAGAATCCCAACTTAGAAAGGAATAAGTAGAATGGAGTGTAATTCCTGGGGTATTATCTCGGGAATCCTTCAGGGTTCCCTGCCCGCATCTCCTATTTAGCCCTACATCTTTTGCTTATACAAAAGGATCCATTTGCTTTCAACGGTTAAGCCAAGCAACATTGTCTTGAACATGCAGTTCCAACCTTCGTGCACAGTGCCCCAGAAGACCTTAAACCAACCCCAGACCCCTAGACTTTGGACCAAGCCCCCAAACAACAAAACCACAGCGCAAGTACATTTCCAGGGAAACCCACCCAGCGGCAGTAAGGTTAAAAGATGCCCCGAAATTCAAAACTTGCTGGTGCTTCAGGGAGAATTGTTTACCAAAAGCATCCCAAAATCCTCAAGTCCCCTGAATCCGACTTCGAAATCCCAAACCATAGCCAAAGTTTCTGGCCTAACAACCGAGACCGCAAGATTTTTTGGAAGCTCCCCACCGGCCTGTGCAGGCCATCAGGGAGGCTCGCAGGCTCTGTTTCGCCAATTCTCCGAAGTGCGTAAAGGCCTTCAGTATGGGGCTTTAAAAAGTTTATATAGGGCTTATAGAGGGCAATACAAAAGACAATGGAAACTAGTATAGGCCCTTATATTCATTTGAACGGATTACACAGATTTAGTCCCCCTTAAGTAGATAGAATATGGGGTATATAGAGATCTTCTTGTGATATTAGGAAATTCCGTATTCTATCTACTGAACGGGGACTATAAGGGTTGGGGCTACTACAACCCATATAGGGTTCACGTTGGAACTTCTGGACAGGTTTCGATTGGGTGCGGGATTGCCCTTCCCGAAGCTCACATGAAACCGTATTGGGGCTGCTCATAAAAGGGCTGTAGTCTTCATGGTTTCCATGCACTTTTGGGAGAGTGGGGGCATCTTTCTGGACACTAGAAAAAGTAATGTCCAGGATTCCACTAGGTAGATATATTAGGGCTTCAAACTAGATTGCTATTTCACCAAACCCTAAGCCCTGAAACCTTAACCCTACATCCTTACGGATATGACAAGAAGGGGGGATGCACACGACGTACTTAGCGACCACCTTGCGCTGCCGGAGCGCGTGATTCTGGAGCCTGTCTTTATGCCACATGCCTCAAGGCTCAAGGGACGCGGATTTTCCCATCAACAGACTCGTATGAAGCTCCCTACCTACACCCAAATTAGACAGACTCCACAAGACCACCATGAATTTGTCTCACCCCAGTCACCATCATCAACAACATCATCATCACGAGCTGGAAAAGCATGCATAAGGATTGTCTCAGAATTATGCTGGTATCCTTTCATGAGTGTACACTCCAACCCAAAACGCTGAAACCATGAAACCCAAACCCTAGAGTCCTACAACCACGAACCCCAGACCCCTGAACCCCAAAGCCCTGAACCACCGAAACTTGAATCACAGAACCCTGAACCACAAGCCTGGGCCCACTGAGCACAGGCCCTCAGCGCCAACGTGCAAGTCACTGCGTTGGGCTGGAGACCAGAAGCAGAGATCGCCCCTCAGTTTGGGTGTTTTTTTTGTCCCCTTTGATGGCACCCACTTGGCCACCTCAGGATCTAAGAGTTTAGGGAGTGCCTTCGGCTTCAGGAGTTGAAAGCGTCTCGTTCAAGATGCAGGTCGCTTTGCGGTTCCCTTTGTAACGCGGCCCCTGCTACTTTGCACTCCGGGCACGCTGTAGTGTTGGAAGGACAGCACCAGAACTCATCTCAAGCCCGGCAGGCACATTGCTAAACACGTGTGTAACATCTCAGTCCTTTCATCAAGGTGCCCCTGACAAGATACGAGACGCTTGATTACTATAAGGGCCCCAGAAAGGGACCCCTACCATTTTGAAAGCTCCCTATTAGGAACTAGAAGAAGCTATAGTGTTATAGCTTGAAGCCCAGTCACATCTTGAGCATTCTCCTACAGGATCCACAGAGACAAGAAGACAGAGCAGAAACATGTTAACCAGAACAACTTGTTGACTTCATACAGACCTATGAATGCTGCATGCCAAAAATCCATACATCCTCATAACCCTCATCAACTCACAGAGAGTGACATCATGTTTGGGGACAATGTTTATCAATGGCAAGCAGAGTCTCCAGGCAAGCGTAGCGCGGACTGCCAGCGCTGCCCAGAGTGAAAGGCCAACAGAGCCACCCCAAAAGAAATGATGTCTCGACCTCCAGGGATAATGGGATGATGCAAATGTGGAGGCTCTTGCTAATTTCGCGGTGCCTTCCCTGCAGCTCAAACACCTGAAGCCTGTTCTCCTGAAGCCTCAAAGAACAACGCAGTTTCCGTTCTCTTTGCCGTTCCCGGAATCCCTTCTCACCACCAACCCTCCCGCAGCAACGCATTTCCAGCTCACCTCGCCCAGCCATCGCAGCGAAGGCTGCAACAGCTCGCCGCCACTGGCTGCTCCTAGGCTGCTCCGATCACTTTCTTGTGATCAGGAGGGAGTGGAAAATTGATCGCCTTCAAGGGGTTCAGAGGCATGCGTATATGTATAGATGTACAGGTATTCACATATATAAAACTGCATATATATATACATATATATATATCCATATATATATATCCATATATATATATACACACAAGTACAAAGGTGCTCTTTCTTCGCCAGCGTTAAGGACCTCAGGGCTTGGCGACTATAGGGTGCCTGGGGTGCTGGGTTCAAGGGGGATCGGGAGAGTGAGTCCCAATGAGATTCTGTACGTCATCCCCAGATCTGCCCTAAAATAACAGTAGCAGTATTCCCTTCCCCACTCCCCCTTTTGCACCGGCAAGTTCAGAGTTCCGGTTTTGCCTTCGGATGTGGTGGGCTCTCCAGCAGGACCAGAAGATACCACATCGGATTTTGAAGCACTCAACAATAGACATGGCATGGTTGTACCGTGGCAGGTTCCACTACCTTGGGTTCGAGCAAGGGGGCCCAACTTTCAGGAGCACTCTTTGAACACGTGCTGCACTACGACTGAAGCAGATATCCAATGCAGCCTCAAATTCTTCGCAAGAGCGCTGAGGCGAGAATTCTCCGCAATCTCATCCCAGGGAAGCATCCCCCAGCGCATGCTTCTAGCAAGGTCCACAGCTGCAGCCCACTGCTCCCTACGCTCACCTCAGCTGATGCCGAGCTTCAACTAGCCGTCCTGACATCTTGGATTGACTCTTTCTGGCATCCATATGCAGTCGCGAGCCCCATGAACTGAGGAATCCCATGTAAAGCCTTGACATTCGCAGGCGACCCCTTTCCAGAAATCATGATGATGATGATGATTATGATGATTATGATGATCGTCATCATCGTGATAACAGGGAGAAAGAGCAACGACGGAAAGAAGTGCTGCCGGGGTAGCTAGCGTGGTAGCTACACGACATGTATTCAACCTTTTGCAGCGCTTTTATGATGCTGAGTTGCAAGCTGCGAGAGCTGCGTTCAAGCACACCAGGTTGGCACGCAAGCCTGTCCTGCGTTCGCGGGACATTCAGATAAGATCATTGAACCGGTCATGCACCCAGTGCTGGCTCAGCGTTGTTGG